>JBAMIB010354741.1:0-10987 GCA_037177415.1 Kaempferia rotunda | reverse complement strand
GGATAAATTAACATTAGATGCACGAATATAATAATTAACCGAATATATAGAAATTAATTTTATATCAAATTGAGAAGATTTAATTCATCAATTAATTTTATTTAAAATCAATTTTAATTTTAAAAAACAGTAGGCTGTTTTTATTTTGACATAAATATCTTTACAATATTAATATGATACCCACCCTTCCAACTGTAAGATATGGCCAATTTATAGATTATTTTCATATTTTGCGTTTTTCACGTTCAAATTAATAGGTCCATATCATAAATATAGTGTGCAAGATATTATAAAAATTAAATTTTAAAGTGATAAATCATTCAAAAAATTTTGGATTTTAGTTTAAGACTCATGTATTATATTTGATCGTCCCTATAGGGTAGATTGATGAGGTGTTACCACCAATGAAGTATGAGGTCAAATTCTGACAAAGTCAAGTGTTTGTCCTCACTTATGCACTAGTCACTGTTCGGGCTAGTAGCCTCTATGATTTACCTTCCTCGTGTTGACCCTGGAACTGGTTAACGAAGATGCTGGGACGAACGAATCACCTTTTATCACCCATATATTATATGTGTAATTTTGGATTCATTTTTAGGAAGATTATTTTATTGATAAGGTTACTTGCAGAGAGGGCTCCAAGTATCTTATCCTCTAGAGTATTTGAAGTATTATCTTATTAAAATAACAAAAACTAAAGAAGCTAAAGACATTTAAAAATAAATAAATAAATAAAAACATAACGATGTCAATTCGGATCATTATTGCCTTATTTGATTTGATCATTGATCACGTGGGACCTGCCGTCCGCTTCTCTTTCTAACGGTCGGATGCCGGCCCGAACGGCTAATTGACGGCGCCGGTGACGGATTCCGTCACAATTCAAACCAAGCCTACCTGTACGGCATAATTTAATCCCATAAATTCTAATTTCATTTTTGTTTCATTTAACTCGTCGCCTACATCTCTTTGTTCTCACTCGCCTCATCTCCTCTGCGATTCGATCCGTCTCCGGCACTCCAAAATCCTCTTTTGACTGCAAACTCTCGTACAAACTCTGAGGTCTTGTGAGGCGATCGGAGGGGAGCGAGAGAGGAGAGAGATCCCGACGACGAATCTCTCTCCGTCTCTTTCTGACCCGGTAATCGGCGTCGGCTAAAGATCTTTGGATTCTACCATTCTCTCCCGGATTTGTGGATCGCGTCGATAGTTCGCGCCTTGATCTATTCGCGTTGCGTTGTTTTCCCCTAACGGTTTCTCCGCCTCCTCGACATTGTCCTTTTTCTAGGGTGCCGGCTGCCGTCCCGAGTTTACTCTTGATGGGGTTTTGGTTGGAATTGGCTGTATTTTTCGGCTTTTCTTAAAGCAAGGTGTTAATTTTCTGCAGTATTTGTTTTTTTCCCGTGCGACTTAAGCTGATGGTTAGGGATCTTGAGCTTTTGAATTGTTGTTTTCCGAGAGTAGTCTTTAATTTCTCGATCCAGAAACACAAATAATGAAGCATCTGGGGTTAAATAACTCTTAGTATTTCTTTTGAAAACTTGACGGGATGTTAAAGATTAGGATTTTCATGTCCCAGGTAGTCAGTTATGGATAGCTCGCAAAGGAAAGGGGGATTTGTCCCGGTGTCGCCCTCTCATACTCCCAGGTCCACTGAAAAGCACGGAAGAGAATTCCGATCGTTTGACGGGAGTGGTAACTTGAGTGGCAAGTTTGATAAGGAGAAGGGGGTCAATGTCCAAGTCGTCCTGAGATGCAGGTGAAAATACATCGGCGTCTAAGATGAGACTTGTAGCTTGTATATTTGTGGTTTTGATTTACTGAATTTATGCATATTTTGATTGCATAATTTCAGGCCATTAAATGATGATGAGAAAAAGGCGAACACACAGGTGGTCATATCCTGCAATGAGCACCGTCGAGAAGTTTCAGCTGCTCAGAATATTGCTAATAAGCTGATTGACAGAACGTTTACCTTCGACAAGGTATCTGGAAGCTCTGGCTTCAATATTTTGTCAATGTACCTTTTACTATATTTTTTTGTTTTTGAAATGTAGGTTTTTGGCCCAACCTCAAAGCAAAAGGATTTGTTTGACCAAGTTGTTGCTCCTATAGTGAATGAAGTTCTTGAAGGCTACAATTGCACCATATTTGCATATGGGCAGACAGGCACAGGAAAAACCTATACAATGGAAGGTGGAGGAAGGAAAGCAAAGGTAGGATCTCCCTGAAAGTATAAACTGAAACAATCGCTGCTACTGCACTTCTATTTTGTTTGTAAGTTATTTAACTTCATTGTAGAATGGAGAGTTTCCAAGCGACGCCGGAGTTATCCCGAGGGCGGTGAAACAAATATTTGAGATATTGGAGGCACAATGTGCTGAGTACAGCATGAAAGTCACATTCCTTGAACTGTACAATGAGGAAATAACTGATCTTTTGGCCCCTGATGAATCAAAATTCTCTGATGACAAGAACAAGAAGCCTATCGCTTTGATGGAGGATGGGAAGAGTGGTGTTTTGGTGAGAGGATTGGAGGAGGAGGTTGTCTATACTGCTGGTGAAATCTACAAAATCTTGGACAAAGGGTCTGAAAAAGGCATATTGCAGAGACTTTACTAAACAAACAAAGTAGCAGATCCCACTCTATCTTTTCCATTACAATTCACATCAAGGAGATTACTCCTGAAGGAGAAGAAATGAGTAAATCTGGAAAACTTAATCTTGTTGATCTTGCTGGTTCAGAAAATATATCACGATCTGGAGCTAGAGATGTGAGTAAATATTTCATTTTTACAAGTAGGAAAGTAGGAATAGGTTTTTACTAATTGATACTTTTCTGTTTCCCTTGTAAAATTGGCTATCAATTACAGTTCTTGCCACCCATTTCCATCATATTTACCTAACTTCATTCATATTGATTTTGAGTTTATGACATCCACCACTACAAGGTAGAGCAAAGGAAGCAGGGGAGATAAATAAAAGTTTGCTCACACTTGGCCGTGTAATTAATGCTCTCGTTGAACATTCTGGCCATATTCCATATAGGTAGTATCTAAAATTTATTGCACTCATTTTTATCTCTTACACGTTTTGATCCTTTAGGTTGAATTTTGCCTATTTTGTTTCAGAGACAGCAAATTGACCAGGTTACTTCATGACTCCTTGGGTGGAAAAACTAAAACTTGCATTATTGCCACTGTATCACCTTCCATTCTATGTTTGGAGGAGACTCTAAATACGTTGGATTATGCACACCGTGCAAAGAATATCAAAAAATAAGCCTGAGGTCCTTAATTCTTTTAGCTTCTTTCTCGTTATCACATTATCTTTGTGCAGATTAAATAGTTGTTAAATTATACTACAGGTTAACAAAAAGATGGTGAAATATGCAATGATCAAAGATTTATATGCAGAAATTGATCGATTTAAACAAGATGATTATTTATGTTTTTATATCATCTTAAATTGTTCTTACAATTCTTTAATTTGACTTATCATACAGCAAGTTGAGGCATCCGATCCAATAGTCTCCAATACTGTTGATGCCTTGTAATGTTCACAATGATTAAGAGCTCCTGATTAATCTCTAAGCCATTCTTTATAAATTCTGGTTTTACTAAAATGCTACTTCCATTTAATTATTTATTACTCTGCATGTGAGCTAAAAGCATTCTTTTAGTTGTCAGTGAATGCATTTTTTTCCTTTTGCAACTATCAAATAGTTGTGTGAATTGTGTCTTTTGTTGTAAAATTACATACAACAGAGGCATTTACTGCAAGGGAGAAGAATGTCGTTTACATACCACGTGATAGGTACTTAATTGAAGAAGCTGAGAAGAAGGTTGGTTTTGAATTATTTACTGAGATTTTCTCTTAGTTTATGTTAGTTGCTAAACTGCTATACTTTGCATTCACATCTTTGCTTGTATCATTCCGTTTAATAATGTGACTCAATTCAGGCCGTGACTGACAAAATAGAAAAGCTGGAAGTTGATTTGGACTCAAAGGATAAGTGCAAAGATTTACTTAATAAGATGTTATTCTTTTCTTCTGTAGAGGTCTGAATCTGATTATTGTTCTGTAGCAGTTAGTTGGGCTTCATGATCTTTATAATTCACAAAAGATACTTAGTGCAAATTTAAGTGACAAACAAGAAAAGACTCAGGTAACTACTATTTGATTAGCATAAATGATTATATTACTCCTGATTCTTGGCTAGTGTCTATAATTTTTGAAATGGAGCAGAAAAATTGGTGGACACTGAAGACGCAAACTTGGACCTAGAAGAAAGATATCGCCAAGCAAACTCTAGAATGAAAGAAAAGGAGTTTTTGATATCTAATCTCCTTAAGTCAGGTGACATGGGACATTTTGTCTTCGGGTTTAAATCTTAGAAATTGACAGGATTTCCTTTGAACTATTCTGCCGTATATCTGTTCAAACAAACATTTTTCACTAAATTTCTTGCATCCATAATGCTTGTAGATGTCACTGTTCGCGACAAAAAAAATCTGGTGACATCTATCAGAAATTGTCATGCAATCTTGTACTATTACAGTTGTGATAGTCTTCAGTATATGGTTTAGAAGCAATTTGTTGCTTCTTGGATAGTTTAGTATTATTTTATTTTATTGCTTAATGCGTCTAAAAATTGTTGCAACAGAGAAGGCGCTTGTTGAGCAAGCTTATGATCTTAGAGCAGAGCTAGAAAATACAGCTGCTGATGTTTCTGAATTGTTCTCTAAAATAGGTGTGCACCTACGTACTAATCCTTCTCAAACTCTTTATTGTTGTTTCTTTCATTCATCCTTTTTTTCCTTTTGGTAAGATGCACTCTCAATCACTAATAGCATAAACTTTTCATTTGATTTATAGAAAGGAAAAATAAAGTAGAGGAAGGAAACAGAATACTTGTCCAAAATTTTCAATCCTTGCTAACCCAACAACTGAACACCTTGCATAAAGCTGTATCGGCTTCAGTATTAGAACAGGAGAACAAACTGCAAGAAATGGAGGAGGATATGCAATCTTTTGTCTCTACAAAAGCCAAGGTATTACTACATTAGATATTTTAAAATATGATTTTGTAAAATCTGGTCTTATTTCATTCGTTCTCGATAGTTTCTTGTATACATGTTCTAATAAGTACCTGAATCCTCATATTATCCATATTTGAGCAGCTGTGTTTTACAATAACTTCTTTGATACACAGGCAACAAATGATCTTAGACTACATGTTGAAAGGCTCAAAAATATGTATGGTTCCAGGATTAGATCTTTGGATGACTTAGCTGCTGAGATTGATAAGAATTCAGGAGACACACTTGGCAGATTGAATTCCCAAATGTTAATGCATTCTTCGGCTCTTGAGAATGTAATAATCATTTTATTCTGAGGCTATGTAAACTTTCCAGAGATATCTCTCACTATAATTTAACATATACATTTGTGATTAATGTAGTGCTTCAAAGGAATAGCATTGGACGCAGACCATCTTCTAAATGAACTTCAGCTGAGTTTGTCTCAACAAGAGGATAAGTTGGCTATGTTTGCTCAGCAGCAACGTCAGGTAGATGGCTATCAGAAATCCACAAAGTTAACAAATGGAACACGCTAGGGAATACCAGACAATAATTTTTTCTTTTTGTGAATGCACAGGGTCACCTTAGGGCTGTTGAATCTACAAGGTCCATTTTTAAGATTACATCTGTTTTTTTCCAATCCCTGGATAATCATGCATCCAAATTAACCAAAATCATGGAAGAATCACAAACTATGCAAAACCAACAATTGCATGAACTTGAGAAGAAGTTTGAGGTAACTCCATGTTGACCAGCAGCAATACTAGATAGAGGTACTATGACATGTTCTTACTTCTTGATTATTGCCTATTCTTGTAGGAATGTGCTGCCAGGGAAGAGAAGCAATTATTGGAAAAGGTGGCAGAGATGCTAGCCACTTCAACTGTTAGGAAGAAGAAGCTGGTATATGAGCTACCTCTTTTAATAGACATGAAATGTGTACTTATTTTATATTTGTAGTAGCAAAAGCACATAGAATTTAAGATATTATCTTTTAACTTTGCTGATGCCATTTTATAATGATAGTGCAATATGTATTGCTTTAGGGATTCATTAAACCAAATTGGAAAATGATAATAAGGCTAATCCTGCATTTTGCTTATCATGTCTACTTTCACACTTTTTTTCATTTGCATCCAGAGACTATATAACCTATAGGAGTAGAACAATATCTGAAATTTGGTAACAACAGACATTAGACAATACTGTCATTCTCAATATACGTGCACTGGTACAAATATCTGGATGTTCAATACTTGCACAAAGAGATTATCAAGAACTATCACGAAGAATTTATCTTCCTCATTATCAACTAAAGTTCATATTTGTTATATCAATGTTATCCAATCATTCCTAGTGGGAGTTTGGGACCTATTTGTGCCATTTATTTTAATTTGGACTCTCAGATGCTTGTAAGAAATGGTCAAAAGCTAAATTTTGTTATCAAGAACTAGCATAGAACATTAAATACTCAATACTTTGCATATAGATCTACCTACAATAGTTTGAATAGACATATTTGCATGTGAATGTTACATACTTGATAAGGAAATTAGTTACTGTTATGCCTCGGGACAACCAAACTATTAAAATCATACTGCACATAAATTGTCTTACAACATCAGAGTTGCATAAAGTGAAAAATGGTCTATCAACAATAGTCGAACATAAATTCCTTGATACAAATTCCTATTGGCATATATGAATCATGGCAATGAACTATTGCCATTGCTAAGTAAGATTTCCTAGATATTAAGGTCAAGCATGAGGCCTGAGAAACCAAGAGAGCAATTGACAAAACACCATGCAATTAAAGAGACAAGCAGGATGCCATGAATCAACAACACGTGATGTGCATATAGAGTTTAGCATTGAGTTTAATAACATGAGAACAATAGCAATCAGTATATCATGTAAAAATATATTCTATAAGCATATGCTTCATATCATCATCTATCCAAATGAAAATGAGGATGATAAATTAAACAACACCCGTCCATCCATCCATCCATATTCATCTGCCAATTCATCCATCCTTCTGACTCAGGCTGCTCTTGATCTCTCAAAGTTGTTCTATCAAGTGTCATCCTGCTGCTAAGTGTTTAATTGAACATTCATCAAAAGAAAGAAATGCTATTGCTGTCTTTTTTTTACTGCATATTTCAAATTTTGAGTGTCATTTTTAGGTTCAAACAGCTGTTGACAGTCTCCGCACTACTGCTGTTGAGAGAACAAGTAATTTACAAAGGGAAATGTTGGCTGCTCATGATTTCACTTGTTCTATAAAAGAACAGTGGAAAAAATACACAGATGATTCAGAAACTCACTATCTCGAGGATACTGCATCAATAGAAAGCGGCAAAAATGGTCTGGAAGAAGGTTTCGGAATCTGGCAAGTGTTGAAAGTAGAAAGGAATTTCTTCCTCGTGGCTTTAGTATTCCTTATTATTTATTAGTTATTTCCTTTTCACTTTTAGCAAGACAAAGACTAAAATGGGTGCCCAGCAGTGGATAGATGCTCAAAATTCCCTGCTGAAGCTTGGTGAAGGACATGTAGTGTCAGTAGATTCTATTATTAGGTATACTGATTGATTTATGACATCTGAGAATTTCTGTTCTCTTGCTGGTTATTGAATCATTTCTCATTAATCTTTGTGCAGGAGTGGGTTGGATGCTAATCAACTTCTCCGTGCCAAGATGTCATCTTCTGTTTCATCAACCCTTGAAGATGTTGTTGTTTCAAACAAGGATCTTCTATCCTCCATTGACTGTAAGTCTTACCTGTGATATCCTTGCTTCCTAATATTTTTAAAATCGGTATCCAATAACTTACAATCCAACAGGTACATTCAAACTTGACCAAAATGCTTGTGCCAACATTGATTCCCTGCTTGTCCCCTGTCACGGTGAGCTGAGAGAATTAAAGAATGGTCATTATCATAAGATTGCAGAGATAACGGACAACACAGGGAAGTGCCTTCAAGAAGAATATGTGGTAAGTAAATACACAGGGAGTCCTTGTTCTGCCAGTAGAAATTTTTACTCAACCTCAACTGTGCTTATAACAAACTGATCAGGTGGATGAACCAACCTGTTCGACCCCAAAGCGTCGACCGATCAATCTGCCCAGTGCAGCATCCATTGAGGACCTGCGCACGCCAGCTTTTGAGGAACTATTGAAGTTGTTCTGGGAAGCAACCCCCACTGTTAAGCTGGCCAATGGTGATGCAAAAAACTACTCTGGTGCAAATGAGCCAAGGGATTCCAGAGCCCCACTAACAGCTATCAACTAGGGCATAGTAAGTTAGTTGTCCGTGAATGATGGCATGTACAAAGGTATATCTGGCATGGAACACGATTCGACGATTCTTTATCCGATTGGTTTAGGGTTTATTAACCCAGAATTGAGCTGTTTGTAAAGAGGAATGAGGTTCTATATTGCATGGTTGTACTATGCCAGAATAAGTAGATTAATTATTTCTTTCATACATGAGCAATGAGTTGCACTTCGATTGGTTACATAATTTGTAACCAGCATCTGGTCAATGAACAATAATTACGCTAGCAACAAATATAGAGATTAATGTTTGGTTAATGAACAATAGCAGAGATTAATGTTGAAGTTGAATCAAATCAGAGCTCAAACAAATAGGCCGAAATGTGCAAGTTAAAATCACTGAGTCTTCTCTAACTTATTGTCTCAAGTAAGTATATAAATGTAATATCAATATCAAGGTGTTCAATACCATATAAACTTTAAAAAAAAAACACGCAAATGTGTTTGATGTTTTAATGAAAAAAAAATTATCTACATAATGTCTAGTCTAAAGCTCTATTATGCTCTAATTTAGTAATCTTAATTCAACTCTAAAATATATAACACAAGAGTATATTTATAATATTTAGGTATTACAATTGATTAAAAAAAAAGATGGAAGGAACTTAAAAAGATCATTTGTTTAACAAATTATAGTGGTAGTAACTAGTAAAAGGTAATTATTATATTAATCTCAATCATCCAATTGTAGCAAGACCCTCTGACTAAGGTTTAACAAATTATAGAAATTACTTAAGTTTATTACATTTAAATGTAAATGGAATAGTTATTTATTATTACAAGGATTATTATGATTATAGATCAGTTATCTGACACACACCACCCCAAGGGAACTGATTGAAGATCAGTTATGATATTTGTTAATCAGGAGAATCTACAATATCGTTTTTATCAATTAGTATTAGCGGGCTTATAATTTGTTTGTCTTGTATATTCTTAATGTAATTTCTCTACTCTGAGCCTCTGATTCCATTGTACAGAGAGAGATCTGAAGCCCTGATAAGATTAAAACAAAAACAATTAATGTAATTAACATAAGATCAGCAAGTTAATTATAACCATGCATTCATGCAAACAGATAACGTAAAGCGTTACAGATATAATATCAGACCACTCCTATCTATTCATAATAATAATGTTAATTATTTAATTAGCGAGCTTCCCCCCTAATTACTAAACTAATTCCTTGATGTTGCGCCATCAGAGGCACTGTCGCAGCCTTCGGCTCTTCCTCCTCCGCCCCTGCACTGCTGCTGCTGTTCGTGGGGAAGAGATCGAGCGTTTTGAGAGGCGCCCTGCAGCAATCAAAGTTCGTTGCTTCAGTATTTACCTCCTGCAACGAAACACCGCTAAGTAATTTGTAAAACTGATCTCAACAAATTTAATCGAGTGAAAGATTAATTAACACTGCAAATTAAATCAGTTGATCAATTAACCTGGTAATTATTGAGAAAGATTGAAGGATTTGGAGCTGCGTGATAATGTGGCAGAGCATGGTGAGCAGTAATCAGAGGCGGGGGATTGTTGAAGAAGGAGGAGGAGCGTTGGCAGTAGAGGAGGTGGTGGTAATGGCGGCTGAGCCTTCGCCGGAGCTTCTGCCTCTCCCTGGCCTTGTGGTTCTGGAACCAGTAGAAGACGTTCTTCCCCTCGATCCTGCCGTAGCACGACAGCTGCGCGGTGATCTGCTGGATCTGGGCGGCGTTGGGCGTCCGCACGCCGCTCCGGTACATCTCCTCCAGCAGCATAACCTGCTCCGGCGTCGGACACCACCTCGTCGTCGAACCACCCGAAGCCATCTCTCTCTCTCTCTCTGTCTCTCTCACTCTGCTATAGCACGCAGCGAGCTCGAAGGTCTATTTATAATACGCCATGAGCTATGTCATCATGTGATCACTGCGTCAGAGTTGGTGTTGGAATTCAAACTGATCACTGCTTCAGAGTTGATCGATGTTGGAATTCAAATTGTAATATTTTTCATAAAATAGATTCCATTGTAGATCATAGATAGACAGAGCATGGTGCCTTAATTGGTTGGCAGAGGAGGGGAGTTGACAAAGAAGAGAGAGGAAGAATGACACGAAGCTTAGCACACGCCTTTTTGTCGACTGATTGATGCAGAGTTGGGAGTAGTGAAAGTACATCATTAACGTTATTGAATTATACGACCATGATGATCGATCAACCTTTACTGCTGCATGCCATTTCTTATATACCTTTGGTTTTTAATCTTTCAATATCATAAATAGCTAGCTCGCTCTTAACCATTCCTATAAACGTTTTAGTTGCATCAGAATGGAAATGATATGAATGTCCTTAATATTTGATCCTATCAATAACACTCTTTCTGTTCCTAGCTAGAGATTTCAAGACCGGTACAGTAGTTAAGTTTGCTTTGGTAATGTGCTAGCTCTAAGTAGTACTCTAAGAGGAAGGCATCTGTAGCTACTCCTACACTCGTATACCCTACTCCATGCATGGAGATCAATTAATGAATTAGAGAATTAATAGTGTTTGTCATGCTCATGCACAGGTCCAAACTCCCAAAATGACTCAGTGAGTGAATTAG
>JBAMIB010354636.1:0-10988 GCA_037177415.1 Kaempferia rotunda | reverse complement strand
GCGGGCGTGGATCTGGAGGGCGAGGTCCGGGGAGGCGACGGTGAGGGCGGAGCAGAGGGAGTACGAATCGGAGGGAAGGCCGAGGCTGTTGAGGAGTGCGAAGGAGAGTAGCGCCGGGGAGCGAAAGCCGTGGCGGGCGAAGGCGGCAAGGAGAGAGTTCCAGCGGGAAGCGTCGGCGGGGTGGCGGAGGAGGAGGAGGAGTTTGGGGTGGACGGCGGCGTTGGGGAGGTGGTGGGTTCGGAGTAGGCGACCGAGGAGGGCTTTAGCGGCGACGCCGGCGGCGGAGATTCGGGTTGTCGGTTGGATTTGCATCAAAATTACAAGGATTTCTCAAATCGAATCTTTTGAAAAATTTGCGAGGGGCTCATTGATAATTACACTTTTATAGATTTCACCCCCAAAATTTCTTATTTTCTCATGCCCATTTTTTGTTTAATTTCAACCCAAATTCTTACCAGATTCTCAATTGGCTATCATTCTGGGACCCACTAGAGAACTTGCCTCTTCAGCAGACGTCAAGTAACTACAGTCGTAAAATCTCGGTTCTCGCAACCTTTTCGGACTTCGATGTGCTGTTTCTTCTTTTGCCATCTTCGTATTTCTCTTCGGAAAATAACGATAGTGTCTTCCTGTTTTACGATCATTTTGTTTTTTTCTTTGTTTGATTGATGTTAATTTAGTTCTTAGGTTAGAAGAAGGTTGAGGGGGGCAAAAACGTTTTTTGATCAGTTTTTTTTTAAATGTTTATTCGGTTCTTAGGGTAGAAGTAGAGGGAGGGACAAGGGTGCTAGGTAGGGTTTTGTGCGAGGTGAAGGAAGAAGAAAACAGTAGAAGCGGCGGAGGAGAAGATTGAAGCCATGTCTTTGGGCTACGCCCAGAAGCTCTCCTACCGGGAGGACATTGGCACTGTGGGAATGTCGGAGATCTTCGACACTTCCGACATCCTCCATCAAAAGGTATTCTTGCTTTCCCTGTCCTTTTTGTCTCCTAAAATTTCTGCCTGTGTAGATTTACCCATTATTGTAATTTAAGCAATAGGAAAAAGTGAGAGGAAAACAAACTGTGAATGTGCTGCTTTGAGAAGCAAAATAAGATCCATTACTGATACTTCTTTTATTTTTGGTCCATTCTCTTGCCATCATCATCAAGCAGTATCTATTCCAATTATTTGACATCGGTTACACAAATTCAGCTTTCTATTGAGCTTTTTTAAAGACTATCACTATTCAAATTGATCATAGTATTTTTAATTATATTTGCTCTAGATGCAAACAATAGTAGATCAATTTAAAATAAATCAGTCCAATGGTTCCTAGTCCAAACTCTTCCTATGACAAATAACTCTGCCATGGCTATTCCCAAGCCCGGATAAAGGAGGAGAGTTACGTTAGTTTGTCAGCCAATGCCAAACAAAGACAAATGTTATGTATATATTCATGAAACTATTGTTGTTGTATTGTTGGCCTTGTAAAAGAGATTCCGAGCCACTTGTTTCATTAATTTTATTTTAAATTTTTTGATTCCCTTACAATTGCTCCCGCTTTGTAAGTAATCAACTGCATCACTCTATAGCTTTTACACCTATTTTAATCAATTTTCCTTTAAACTTGTTCATGTCATCTCTACTTGTTTTTCTTAGCTTTTCATCTATTAATGCTACACATTATTGCATTGAGATTATAATTGTTTCTTTTTTACATTTATTGTATAGCAAAATGTTTTTAAATTATTTTGGTTTCCTGTAGATCGAAGAGCTTTCCTTGATGATAAAAGAGGTAAGAAAATGAGGGCGTAACTCAAATCTTTAAGATTTTTGAGTCTCATCTTTTTCTTAAACAGAACATCTATTATGACAGAGCAAACATTTAGTGGCATTCACAGGAGCTGGGATTTCAACTTCATGTGGCATTCCTGATTTTCGAGGACCTAAGGGTGTTTGGACCCTTCAGGTAATGTCATCTCAATTATACCAGTGTACACTCAGCTGACCTGCATCTTCTCTTTCTCTTTTACGACTTATTTCTGTTATTTGAATAATTCCAAGTGGTTTAATAGAAGTTTTTTTTGTTAAATCAATGAAGAATTTGGGCTGCTGATGAATTTGAGATTCGAACTGAGCTTGTCTCATTCAAATATAGCTCTAAAAAGCACTGTTCCCTATTTCCTTTCATTTTGCCCTCATTTTTACATCATGAAGAACTGAAAGGTCTTACTGTCAATAGAGGAGCCTGTGTATAGAAACAGAACATTGTGCATTTCATTCATTTTCTGATACAAACACATTTGGAATTCGAAAAATTGTTATAATGTATCAAGGTTTGAAATCTTGTTTCCAACTGGGGTTTTGGTTTCTAGTCAAAAAGAAATGTGTTGGTACCATTCTCACAATGCCAACACACAGTACCGAAGACACCTCAAAAGGAATTGGATAAGAGGAGGAGAAAGAAAGCCCTAACCTCATTGCGCAGTTGTCGCAGAAGCTCACGACAATGTCACCAAAGGCCCACGCATTTGTGGCTGATATCGTCATGGTCTATGGTCGATCGGCTTCATCGATTTAATAGTGGAAGCCTCTTGTTGCTTTGCCTCAAACAATGGAAGCCTCGGCTCTCTCTCAAACAATGGAAATTTTGAACGGTTTCATCACCTTGCACCAAAAAAGCCTCAAGCTGTTTTGTCATCTCAAATAGCTTGATGAAGCTTCACTGCCATGGTCTGAAGGATTTGAGATGCCACTTTTGACGGAAGGGAAACAATGACTGAGGGGTTTCTGGTCCTAGTCTTGATCGAACAGTTACCACGTGCTGCCCAATGGGTGGAAAGAAATGTTTCACCCATACCGACTAGCATAGAAAGTGACTTAAATCCTTGTGTGCACCCTTGTTGCAATAATTATTTTCATAGAGCATGAATCTAGTTAATTTTACTAGAATGCCATATTCAACCAATTCTGTAAGGGTTATGTTTTGTTGGATAATTTACCTTACTTTGGATTTCAGTAATGCTAGGAGTACAACAAGTTGCTGGTTGAATAGACTGTGTATTCAAATCATTGTGCATCCACACTTGCCTCATTTGTACAATAACTTGTTTTTTCATCTATAATATAGTGGTTCAGGCTGAAGTATTCCTTTTCCCCTTTCGGTACTTCTCTGTTTTCAACTTAATGGGTCATTGTGTTACCTCCAGTTTATAGTGACATCACATTTTTCACTGTGTTAATGTGACTTTCCACAGATTCAGAGTCATTTTTCGATCCAATTACAAAGATTTTCTTATGGATAAAGTAACATAAGAGGTCTGCCTTGTTAGAGTGGTGAATGATGATTTTTCCAGTTATTGTCAAACACTGGGAGCCAATAACATTAGCTAGTACTGAACTTTGTGGGTTCATTCTTAGCACGTTTCAATTCTTTTGATCAGTGCAATCTATGCAGATGCATTTGCTAACACAATTCCATTAGCAACTACTATGTATAATTAACTAATTCTTTCATCTCATGTCCAGCGTGCAGGCAAGGGGTTGCCTGAAGCATCACTTCCTTTTGATCGTGCAATGCCAAGTTTGACTCATATGGCTTTAGTTGAATTGGAGAGGGTCGGTATCCTTAAGTTTGTTATCAGCCAGGTAATTAGAATCTTCTTGTTCATACCTTGGCTGTGGTTTGAGAAGACAAATAAGCTTCTTTTCCTTCTTCATTCTACCATTTGATATCTCAAACAAAAATCATTATTGTTTTGTATGTGAGGGAATTGATTTTACATTCTGAAAATCACATGCAACAAAAATAAAAATTGACAACAGGAGAGATTGGAGCTTTCTCATCTAGAACTATGGATGTTCATTTCAAATAAACAAGAGTTGTTTTAATCGACTAATCGTTTTGTTATTTTGTGTACTATTGTAGTTGACTGAATAACCGCTTGTCCCAAATGCCCGAGTTATTAAAAAACGAGGCCAATCTATGTATTTATATTCTTAATACTCTCCCTTTATGTGTGGATGAGTATACTTGACTTGATTGGAGATAAACTAATGGGAAAAGATTACCACTTATTCCAAATGCATGAGTTATGTGGAAAGAGATAAATCAATATATTTCTATTCTTCATATGAATTGTAGATGTGGTTGCCATTTCTTCCATCATCGCCATAGCCATTTCCTACTAATACCATTTGCAATCACTAAGTCCATATAAGAATGACAAGCAAAATTGCTAATGCTCACTGGCACCCACAACTTAAATATATGATGGCTCCTAAATTTCTAGCATAGACATGACTAAATAGAGAAATAGAAAAAACAGAAGATAAAAATTCTCTATGGTTATGCTATTTAAGGTGTTAGACTTCTGCAATGCCTTGGGATCCATTACACCAGTTAAATTGGTCAAACTAGCTGATCTGTATGGTTCCAAGACATTGTTAATACCTTGTACAGCCAATAGAGGAGTTACTTTTTATTTTCATTGGCAAGCCCTAAATTCCTCTCTGTATAGGATATTTAGTTATAAGATCCTTTAACTATTTACAATTTGCGTCTAAATATTCATTTAGACTTACACATATAACAGCATAAAATAAACATAATTTTGGCCTAAAGTGGCACTCATCGATGCTGAAACTGTTTAAATCTATGCCAGGAAGTTCTTTTATTGTTTTGTTTTTGGTGGTATTATGTTCACACACCATATCCAATGTCACTGAGATTAAGAAGGTCCTCTAGAATGAAACCTACTTGTGCTTAAAGCAGGCTGTTGAAAGGGCTGTTGCAGATTTCAGGGTCTCCATTTTTCCTGCCTTGCCCATGAATAAGTCAATAAAATGAGTTGGAAATTGATTCTCTGGTTAAGCCTCTCATGAATAACACCATCTCGGCTGTTTTCCTAGGTTTCTCTATGATCATTTATTGTTCTTCAATTCAGGGTATTGTAGTTTTCCTATGTTTCAAGTGCATGCTTTTGATTGTGACTTCTAATATTAACACACCATGTTGTAACTTTTTTGCTAGAATGTAGATAGTCTTCATCTGCGATCAGGAATACCTAGAAAAAAGTTAGCTGAATTGCATGGAAATTCCTTTCGGGAAGTTTGCCCTTCTTGTGAAACTGAGTATGCTTTCACCACTATCCTTATTTCTTTTATAAGCTATTTCTTTGCTCCTAATTTTGTCATTTTTTTAACCAGTATGAACATAGGTTGCGTTTGGTGAGAGGTAATTAGCCTTGTAACGTAATCAGGATTACATTACAAGATTGATTATTTTATTTGGTACAATTTCAAACTTATAATGTAATATAATCCGGATTATAAAAGATATTGTATGGATTATAAGAAAGACTAATAGCATGTAATATAGATTACATTCCAACCCTAAGATTTATATGTCAAATATAACCCTAATCTCATCTCATCAAACCAAACCCTCAACAAATTCACCGACATCACCTTCGTCACCGCTCGCCGGCCACCGCCATTGATTGCCAACCGAGGGGCAAAGGTTGTAGGATATTTTTGTCATTTTATAATAATAATAATAATACGAATTACATTCCTTATAAAAAATAATAAACACCAAATAAAAGAATGTAATCAAAGATTACATGTAATTCTTTTACCAAGCGTAGTAATGTAATATTAATTACATTACATTACAAAGTTGATTACATTACCCCTAACCAAATATAGTCATAGTGTTTTCCATTAAGATTCACAATTTCTGGCTCATCTTTTGTAAACCTTCTAGGTATGTACGGGATTTTGAAGTTGAAACCATTGGGATGAAAGAGACATCAAGGCGTTGTTCTGATACAAACTGTGGTGCAAAACTTAGGGATAGTGTTCTTGATTGGGAGGTGATAAGCTGTTACATTGTCTGGTTGTTTGAATATTGCTAAAATTTCTACTTCTTGCAAGTGCATGCTATATTAGAGCTAGTACTTCTTAAATGTGCAATTTCTGTAGTTTATTTCTTCATTGCTCACAGACATATTTTGATCGATATGTACGGACATCTATCTTATAGCTTTATTTTTTGCCTCCTAAAAAAAGTACTATATAGTAACCAACATCCTTGAACAATTTGTATAGCTATTCTTTTTAAATAAAAATGACACATGGGCTTGCTTATTTGTTCCAGTCATGTGCTGATGTATCCTCATTTAATTTGTAAGAAGAACAATTCATGTATCCCATACGATTGCTTGTCTGTTTCATTATCGTTCACATGCTATTGATTCTGGTATCTTGTTCATGAGAAGTTTGTTTTCACGTCTTTCACAACCTGCAGGATGCTTTGCCCCCTAAAGAGGTGAATGCTGCTGAGAATCACTGCAAAACTGCTGACCTTGTACTGTGTTTAGGGACTAGGTAATCTTTGCACTGCGAGCAACTAGAAGATTATAAATTGTGATAAAAAGTACTTATGCTGCGACACTTGCTAATATCGTGGTTTTCTAACTTCAAAAAATGATGTTTTTTTTTTGCTTATTCTTTACATGTTAATGAAGAAAGAAAGAAAAGAATTTCCATACATGTAGGGAGAGCTTCAGCGTTTTATGTTTTTCTTGTCCCATGTATATTCATATGTTATGAATACACTACTAATTTCTAAAGATTGTGTACATTTTTTTTTTGCGTTCAATGATGTCATAGTTATGCTTTCTGATTACTATGTTGTTCCACGTAGTTTGCAGATAACGCCTGCTTGCAACTTACCTTTGAAATGCATCCGAAACAATGGAAAGATTGTTATTGTAAATCTTCAGGTATTAAAGTATCTAGTTATGGCGGGATATATATTCACTTTTCTCTATCATTTGTGGCATTTGCTCTATCACGTTGGTATCTTAAATTGAAGGACAGACTTTGAAAATTTGCCGCTTTGGTGCACTATGACATGGATCAGGCAGCTTTTACATTCAGAATCTGTTACGTTTCATTTCAGAGATCCATCTATCTGCTTAGTTTATACATCTTTTGAGTCATTTACATTAATAGGCAGTCTGTTTCTCTGCAAATTAGTTGGTTTTCAGAGACACAAGTAGGGTGCTGAGGCATTTAGCTGGCAGTGACATGAAACTTGGAGCATCGTGCCACTGCCAATCATCTAAGTGTTGGATAAAAAAAAATCATGGGTTCAACCTTGACAAACCAGTGTCTTTTGGATTTATGTACGAATAATGAAAATACATGCAAGGCGTGCATAAATATACGGTGTTATGACATAAACATTAGTAATCTTGTGCTCTCGGAAGGCAATAATAATCTTATGCTGAAGTGGGTGAACCACAAAAGTAAAGAACGATTTGGAATAGAGTAAGATTTGAATGAAAGCCAACATTTTGATCTTGTTCGCGGATTTTTTTTTATCCTGACATATGCTTGTTCTACCAACTTGCAACAATCTGTCTTGAAGTTCATTTCAATTTGAGAGATGAAAATTCTCGCTGAAACTTTGCAAGATCTGCCGTGTGCTGCTTTAAAATACAAAGATAGAGATATTGAGGCACAAGGTAATGGAGAATGATAGTGGTTGAGTGGAAGATCCATGCCTTAACCTCCTAGAAATCTCATCACTCGGCAAATTTACAAATTGCCATTTTGCTGTACTGTCATTTGTAGCTAGAAGCAGTAAATGGCTACAAGATTTTTTTTTTTTTTTGATATTTACAGATTGAGAGCAAACTTCTATTTTGAAATTGAAATTATTGTGCATAAAGAATTCTGATTTTTTTGTCCTTTTATCGGTTTCCCACAGTTATGCCTTCGAAGTAAGAAACAAAATAAGGCGATGAATATCCTCAGTTCAATTATTACTTATTCTTTGCTTCTGTTGTCCCGATTTTGGGTACTAATGAGTCTCATCTTTCCTTTTTTTGCATCTGACTTTTGACAGCCAACCCCAAAGGATAAAAAAGCTAGTCTGGTGATTCATGGGCTCGTGGATAAGGTGGTTTCTTTTTTCTACTTTTGCTCATTACCTTCCGGGATTATCATGCTTGATTACCATTGTATCTTTTGAAAATTGACTTATGATAAGTAAAATGTTTCGGTGCTGCTTTTGTTTTACAGTTAACTCATCATAAAGGACGTTTTAACTCAAGTTAGGGACTAGTCTTAAAAATTTGGCCTTGGTGCTTTATTATTAAGCTAGTTAACCACTCACAATTCCTTCAGTACTTATGGTTGGTCAAATGCATATCTCCAAATATTAATTCCCAAAAGTACAAGCTACTTGCTAGAGAACTACTTTCTTCTCTTTTGCCGTCTCAAATCATGCAATTGTAGTCAAATGTGATGCCTGTATGTTGATAATAACCTTTACAAAAGGTCATATGATGGAATCCAAGTATACATAATATGAGAATAGGGTAAGTTAATGTGCTTCAGCATAATCTTGAATCTGCAGAGAGGATCCAAGTATACATAATATTGAATAGTATAATCAAAAGTAGACAAATTAATGTCCGCCTGCACCTTATACAAGAGATTAATGAATCCTCCTTAGACAAAATTTCAATATTGATGACACACCCCATAACATCTCTTTTTCTGCAAACTCCTCCTTTGATGAGAAATTTGTAGCCCTACCAGTTATTGTAAAAATCATGCTGAAAATCATTCAAAAATCCGAAAATAAGATTTATTTGTGCTTGAGCTATAGTTGGGCCTATTAGGTCATATATGTTAGCCAACTCAACATGATATTGGTTACATTTTTGCTGAGGAAGATCAATTTTAATTGTTAGTTCTAGTCTTAAAACACTAATGCTGAATGCTGAATGCTGAATGCCATCCTAAAGAACTATCACACTCAATTTGATTATTACAGTTCGCTCTATGTTTCCATAAATTCGTGCACATTCAGTTTCTATTTTTTTCCACTGTACACTTTTTCTGTTAACTTAGCAGCATTTGGCTTCAATCTTACGGTAGCTTGGCTTATGGGTCTCTCTCGCAAATTCTACTATACTTTGAATTTTTTAGTTTACCATAATGCTAATCACGGTGTGAATTATAACAGGTCATTGCAGGTGTCATGCGCTTTCTTAACCTGCGAATTCCTCCATATATCCGCATCGACTTTGTTCAGCTTAATTTGTCTCATTCGCCAAAAAGTAAGATTCAAGTGATTCTTTCTCTCGTCGCAAGAAAGTTCCTACTAGACCAGAGTAATATGTACTCTGTCGTTATAAAATGATTGTTCAACTTTCTGCTCTTTGATACTCCAGAGAACACTCACGTCAAATGGACACTGAGGATTACGAGCATACATGGACCTAGAGCTCCATTACCTTTTCTCAAGTCAGTTGAGGTAGAAACATAGTTATATCCAGTCGATTCTCATTCCTCTCAAGTCCTATTATTTGTATATTGATCATCTAGTTTACTTCTTTGTTATTGATTAATCAATCAAAGTTTGTGTGTGATTCAAATATTGCAAGTCTGTCTCTTCCTATTGTATCACTTTGGAACTTTAAAGATTTCTATCCCGAATAGAACTTAATCAAACTTAAGAAAAAATTATTGTAGGTTATCCTCGAAGGCTTAGGTACTGGGTGGAAGATCCTTAGTGTAGAAGTAAGCACACTGACAAATACAAATACCAGAGCCTTTTAATAGTAGACTGTGGTTCATACAAATATTTTTTAAATATCTTTTTGTGTTGATCTACATGGGTGAAATATTTTGATAGAAACCCAGTCCAAATGTGAACCTGGGTTATGGAGGAAACATGCTAGATTATCTGGATCATGGGGGAAATAATCCTAAAACATGGATTGTATATTCCAGGAGGCTAAAACACCAAAAAGGGTTGGCAGATTATATTGTAGAGTCAGTTATGTGGCAGTTATGTTTTCATGTTTTAGAGTGTGTGTGGTTATAAGTTGGTGGGAAGTTAGTGGAGAAGAGATCTAAGAATTCTTATTAAAAGAGAGTATGGTCTTTGGTTGGTGGAGGGAGTTTCTCTATTAGATTTGAGTGTTCTTGTTGTACTGTTTATGTTAACTCTAATCCAATTCTGTGTGTTCCTTTATTATGAGCTTTGGAACCCTAACATTGGTTCGACCTGCCGGATGTAAGAGGGGTTGTATGCTTAGAAGGAATGCCAAAGATGTCAGATAGGGTTAATGTTTTGTAAGAGAAGGTGGAGGTACAAGACGGAAGTATGGAGGAAATCATAGGTATTATGCAATGATTGATGTCAAAAGTTTAACAACATGGGTCTCTTCTACAAGAGATCAGTAAACAATTATGAACAATAGTTGAAGCAACACCATTGAAGGAGGCATCCATTAATGCTGATCAGTCATCTCAATCTGAGCCTCAAGAACATCAAAGTGATCAATTGGAGGTGTAAAGAATGTCTATTAAGAAAGTATAATTACCAATGATTGATGATTGAGATCCAGTGAAATGGATTACTAGGGCTAAAATTTATTTCAAAATCTAGAATACTTCTTATGAAGTTATGGTCAAGTTACCACATTTAAGTATGGAAGGCCCTACCATATATTCATTGTTTTAATCTTCTTAAGAAGATTGAAGTTGATCTAACTTGGGAAAAACTTAAACGCACTTCCATTGCTCATTATCGAAGGAGTAGACATGAAAATCCTTTTGAAGATTTGACAACATTAAAACAAATTAGAAATGTGGAAGAATTTATTTAAGCCTTTGAGTTGATTTCTTCACAAGTTCCATGTCGACCAGAAGAGTAGTATATTGGCTATTTAATAAGTGGATGACAGCCTCATATCCGAAGAAGAGTTCAAAGATAAAATCCATTGTCTAGAGGTCAATTAATGTGCATAGGAAAGGATGTTGAGAAGGGATTGTTTGAAGAAGGGGGGATTTCACAAAAGATATTTAGGAATGAGAAGTTATGGAGCAACTTTGGCTAGGGTAGTTTTCGGCCATATGTTGGGAATAATTCAATTCAAAAGAAATTGGGTCAATCATTTCAAATGGGCAGAACTAGTAC
>JBAMIB010354635.1:2099-21528 GCA_037177415.1 Kaempferia rotunda | reverse complement strand
TTGAAGGCGTGTCTACAATCAAGAGATATAGACAAACACATATGAACTAATTTCGTGTCAATCCGAGATCATTTGGTCCATCAGTTATTTTTGGAGAAAATCGACTGATTATATTCATGCTCTCAAATGTGATGTATCCTAATGAATTTAATAGGCATTGTCATATGTCTCCCAGCCGATTTGATGTGATTTGGTCCATCAGCCGATTTTGGTCAAAACTGACTAATGGATTTTTTGTGGCGTGGATCGTGAAAAAAAAACCACTACTCTTAATGCGATGTATCGTAATGAATTTAATTGGAATTTTCACATTTGGAAGACATGCCCGAAGAAATAGGAGCTGACCCCATGTCGATTCGATGTGATTTGGTCCATCAGCCGATTTTGGTCAAAACTGGCTGATGGTTTTTTTGTGGCGTGGATCGTGAAAAAAAAATCACTACTCTCAATGCGATGTATCGTAATGAATTTAATTGGAATGTTCACATTCGGAAGACATACCCGAAGACATAGGAGCTGACCCCATGTTGATTCTATGTAATTTGGTCCATCAGCCGATTTTGGTCAAAATCGGATGATGGATTTTTTGTAGTCGGATCGTTAAAAAAATCACTACTCTCAATGTGATGTATCGTATTGAATTTAATTGGCATTTTCAAATTTAGGAGACATGCCCGAAGACATAGGAGTTGACCCTATATCGATCCGATGTGATTTGGTCCATCAAACATCAATTTGATTAAATATATTGAGAACAATAAATTTTTGAACATGAATTAAATTTTCAAACATATTCGTGTTCAAAAATTCATTACTCTCAATATATTGGGTCAAATTGACATTTGAGGGCATGGATATAATCAGTAGATGTAGAAGAACACATAGGTCAAATTGACATTTGAGGGCATGGATATAATCAGTAGAGGTAGAAGAACACAGAGGAACTAGTTTAATGTCGACCCGAGGTGGTTTGGTCCATTAGCCGGTTTTGCCCAAAACCGACTGATGGACTAAACGATCTCGGATTGACATAAAACTAGTTCATATGTGTTTGACTACATCTCTTGATTATAGACATGCCCTCAAACATCAAATTGACAAAATATATTGAGAACAATGAATTTTTGAACACGAATTAAATTTTTCAAATATATTTATGTTCAAAAATTTATTACTCTCAATATATTGGGTCAAATTGATGTTTGAGGGCATGAACATAATGAAGAGAGATAGACGAACACATAGAATCTAGTTTCATGTCAATCTAAAGTCGTTTGGTCCATAAGCCATTTTTGGGCAAAACCGACTGATGTATCAAACCACCTCGAGTTGACATTAAACTAGTCCCTATGTGTTCTTTTATTTCTCTTGATTATGTTCATGCCCTCAAATGTCAATTTGACATAATATATTGAGAGCAATGAATGTTTAAACACAAATTGAATTTTTCAAAAGCATTCATTTTCAAAAATTTATTACTCTCAATATATTAGGTCTAATTTATGTTTGAGGGCATGAACATAATTAAGAGAGGTAGATGAACACATAGAATCTAGTTTCATGTCAATCCGAAGTCGTTTGATCCATCAACCAATCGATTTTGAAAAGAAAAAAAATCAGTTCTACTGATTTCAAAATCAGTTGAACTGATTTGTTCGGATGGAGACGATTCTGTACAAAACAGAATCAATTCGACTGATCCAAAAATTAATTCGACTGATAAGGATAAAATCGAAAATGAATATGTGATTTCATCATTTTGACACTTACGTGATTTGATAATTTTAAAACTTAACTATGCGATTCGATAAAAAGCCAAAATAAATTTGTGGTAGGGGATGGAAGAATAAGTCAAGTGTTTGGAAACTATTAAACTAAGGACAGAGGCATCTCGTAGACAGGTGAGATACACCCCAGCACCAAAATGCATTATCCACGTCAGAATTCGGCATCTCCTAATTTACCTATCGAATAAGATAGTAAAGAGAGAGAATTTGATAGCCATGCTTATTTTTAATGACAGATCATTAAGATTTCATTAATACAGCTCTTAGACAACAGTATAATATCTATGATATGAGGTCCATGTGTTAAATCTTTGCATTAGACATCGTTCGTTTGGGCCCGTTTGCGATTAGCAATTCTATTTCCTAATCGTTCATAATAGAATTGCTAATCCAAGGTAACAAACGCATCATTCAGGTTTTCAGAGTAAAGTACTTGAACATTTTACTAAGAAAATGTTTGCTAAGTAAGACTGAGATTAAATTCTGATCGGCTATAAACTAACTTTTTTTTTTACCTCCTTTCACATAACCTAACATAACAAAGAGAGAGACAGCAAAAAAACACCTAGCATGAGCAAAATCACTTTTGCTACCATTGAACATTTTCCTGTGCTATGAGTACTAATATAGCTAATATGATTATATGAAGGCACTTCAGAAAGGACAAATTAAAGTGAGTTTACCTAAACTAATGAAACAATTCTACAACTTTAACCGATAGTTCATTATACTTTGAATTTAATGTCTGATATTAAGGAGACATTAAAAGATAAGTCGAGTTTGCCTGAACTAATGAGACAACTACTCTACGACTTCAACAATAAAAGATAATCTTAAAAAAAAAAAAAAAGAGAGATTATGATTGAAGACAACTATAAATACTCGCAAGCAATTGTGAAACTAAAAAGCTAAAAAAAAGGTGCGAAAGGATATTTACTCAGCCAAAAGAGAGATGAATGATCTACGTACTACTAATAATATAATCTTGCAAAAATTCAACGGCAAACCCACGGACACAAGCTTGCTTTGAATCATAATATCCCAGGGTGCGGTTTCAACTGCACCAAAAGTTAATGCCTAATTTTCTATATTGATCAGTAATGTGCTCACATAACCAGCGTTCATTAATCCAATATCCCGTGCTCATTCATTCCGCTAGCTGATGAAGCTCTGTATACGTAAAGGCAGAGGATGCTGCAAAGACTGACTGTGAAAGCGGAGAACTCTACTGGTGCAATTTCTAGCTACTAAGCCACATATACACAATTCTAATCTCTGGTTAAGTTGCTGAAACTTCAAACAGTGAGACTGCGTACCAAGATTTGGTCAGGTTCCTTTCCTCGGTAGTGCATCACTCAAAATCCCTATAAGAATAGTCTGGTAAGTATGAAGCAATTGAATAGTCTGGTAAGTATGAAGCAATTGAACATGTCTTCAGCTTTTAGAACATGGCAGGAGATGATAAAACCAAACCTAGTCAAAATTCAAACTAGGACAGTTAAAAAGAGCAGTCAGAGATTTAATAGCCATTTCATTTGCTTTTCAATCTCTTCTTCACTTCCTTCAACTTATCAGCTTGTTCCTATAAACAATGGAAGATAGTCTATCAGGCTCAGTGGTTAGATAAAAGACTAAATTCAGTTGCAAGACATAATTTAAGGTGAAAATACCCTGTGCAAAAGTTTCAAGCTCCTGCCTGCCAATTCTTCACTAAGCCGCCATTCCATAGCCATCTCATATTCAATTGTGTTAGGTTGCGAACAATGCGATGTTGACACAGCCATTTTCTATACAAAATAAGCAAAGCAATCAGAATATTAAAATTAAATTTATAACAATATTCATAAAGAAAAATAAATGTGCAGGAAATCAGACAATAAATTATTATGTAGTTACCGCTTCTCGTGTTAGCAACTTATTTACTGAAAGATGACCACGAATAGATGATTTAGGCACCTCCAATAATCCTTTGCTGCAGAGAAGGGGACTGCAATAGACAATTACCATTGCTGAGGACGGTTTTTTTCCAAGATGACTCACAACCGTGCATATATCATAATAGAATATTTAAAAAAAAACATTATACTAATGCTCGTGTTTCTTCTAACTATTTAGGAAGACTAAATGGATCTTATTCCTTCAATGGTCAATCCAAATGCGGTTTTTATTGAACTATTGCACCTTCACTAATTGATTCAACTTGTCTAAAAAATATGAAGTAGAATCTACATAATTCTAGTTATTTTACATCTTAAAAACACAGATTTTAAGTCTCTTGCCTTTGCAACTTTCAAGGCACAAACATAGATGAATTTACAACCAATATTCCAACCAAAACCAAATAGTTCAGTTGGTGCAGATGCCATTTGCAGCCACCGACTTGGATTTTACCAAACAACTCCCAGATATGACAAGTTTGTAAGTAATTTCAACAGTGAAGCAATGTCTTCCATGATAGAAAATATGATGAAACTCACCAAAATGTAGAATATGGGTCATAAATTCGTTCATTACTGACATAAAAAGATTAACATGTAGGCACATGCAATGTTGGAAGTTAGAATCACATACTACACATTAGCTCTAAGTGTCTAATGCCAGGACTTAAATTAAGATCATTGTATTTTATCTATAGCTTGGAAGCACGCACTTTTCATCAAAAGGATTCTTCATTAGAGATCATGAAAAACAAGTTTCGCTATATTCCAATTCTGAATCTACGGAATATGCTTTCAACATCTTCAGTCATCATCCTTATTTCATATTCTAACTCAAGGGAAAAATCTCTAATTAGAGCAAACTTTTCATAGCTCCCAATTTTCGAAATTGATAAAGATCAGCTTAAGCATAAATGTTTATCCTTGGATAGTTGAAATTCATGGTATGTTTGATGCTGTTGCAAAATCAGCTCATCGTCATTTATCAACAAATATATAATATCTGATATACCATCAAATCTAGCAAAGATCCATCTGATATATCAAAATTCAGTCTATCTCAAAATTTTGGTCATGCTGCATCACTATTATTCTTATAGTTAATCTAAACTTATCCTCCATTCCTTGAGCATCTTCTGAACTCCAAAACAGCTAACAATTTTACCAAATTATGTCAATCTAATGATCACTGCTCACATCAACAAGCTCCTTTTATGCAATGGAGTCAGCTAGCTGCAGCTATTATTGAAACCCAAATTTTCTGAACTACCTGGGTGTTTGTTGAAGGCACATACCATATCGGTAATTATGTGTGAATAGTTAAAAAAAAATTACTAAGATAAAGTTTAACTGACTCAAAAATGATCTAAAATAGACTTTAGCTTCTATTTTTCTGTGGTGAAAGGCATTGATCCCACATTATCTGTTTAGAAAACATAATCCAACAACAACCAAGCCTTATCCCACTAGGTGAGATCGGCTAAATGAATCCTTTACGTTATTGAGCTCTATCCCCTGCTATATCATCATCATCTATAGTTGAATAAATTTTATCTTGTTATATTGTTGCTAACTAATTCTTTTTTGATCTATCTCTTCCTTGCGTGTTTGTCATAGTTTCACATTCACTAACTGGAACATTTATTGGTCCGCTAAGTACATCCTCGTATCATCTTAAATGTGCTTCTCGAAGTTTTTCCTCCGTAGATGCAAAACTGACTTTCTCTCTAATGCTCTCATTTTTATTCTATACATTCTCGTATGTTCACACATCCACCTTAACATTTTCATCTCTACAACTTTCATCTTCTACTCATGTACTCGAGTCATATCCCAGCATTCAGCTCCATATAACATAGCAAGTTTAATTGCAAATTTATAACTTTCCTTTAAGTTTTAGAGGTTCTTTACGATTACGTAAAACTAACGCTCTCTTTCATTTCAACCATCTTGTTTGTATTCTAGGTAAGACATCTCTTTCAATCCTTACGTCATTTTGCAAAAAAGATCCTAAATATTTAAAGCTCTTAATTCCACGCAATTTGTCCTCTCCTATCTTAACAATTATCTTATTATGTCTAATATTAAAAGGGCAGCACAGTGCACGAAGCTCCCGCCATGTGGGGTCTCAGGTAAGGATCATTACGTCTAATATTGTTAAACTTAAATTTCATATATTATGTCTTTTTTCTACTAAGCCTAAAACCTTTCCCTTCTAGTGTTTCTTACCGAAATTTGAGTTTAGCAGTTACTCCTTTACATATTTCATCTACTAAAACAATATCATCTGCAAACAACATGCACCATGGTACTGTGCCTTGAATGTACAGTGAATTTGTCTATAATTAGTGTAAAAAGATAGACTTAGAGTTGATCATTGATATAATCATATCTTTTTTGAAAATGTTTTAGTTACTCCGCCTGAAGTGTTCACTCTAATTGTTATATTCTCATACATATCCTTAATTAGTTTAAAATATGTTATATTAACACTTTTTTTTAATTCTCCACATAATTTCTCTTGGATTATAGCATAAGTTTTTTAAGACAATGAATTACATGTGTAGATATTATTTTTGCTTCAATATTTTTCAATTAGTTGTCTAAAAAGATGTATAGCTTCTATAGTTGACCTTCCAACCATGAACCCAAATTGATTTTCCGTCAGTCTCCTTAATCTTTTTTCTACTACTCTTTCCCAAAGTTTCATGGTATGAATCATTAATTTAATCACTCTATAGTTTACACAATTTTATGTCTCTCTTGTTCTTATATAAGCAAACTAGAGTATTTATCCTCCATTGATCAGACTTTTTTTTATTTTCAATATCATGTTAAATAATTTTATAAGTCATTCAGTACTTTGTTTCCCTAGACAATTCTATACCTCTATTAGAATATCATCTAGTCCAATGACTTTTTCATTATGCATCCCATTTAAAGTTTATGCTATTTTTGAATTTTAAATTCTACGATAAAAATTTAAATTTCTATACTCATTTCACCTACTTAAATTACCTAAGTTTTGGTCATCTAAATTTATTAAAAATTTAATGAAAATACTTCTTCCACTGCTCTTTTATTTCTCGATCATTTATTAGTATCTTATTGCATTTATCTTTAATACATTTTATTTAGTTATTCTATAAATATCTCTTTCCCCTTTTTTAATCTAATTTTTGATATAATCATTTAAAAGTTTCATTCTTAACTTCATTCACTACTTTTTAGCCTCTTTCTTGACTATTATATATTTTTTAAAGTTTTCTCGTTCTTATAAATATATACTTCCTTATAAACTGTTATTTTTTCATTCACTTTCTCCTTTACTTTCTCATTGCTCTACCACCAAGATTCCTTACTTAGTAGTGCATATCTCTTTGACTTATCGAGTATACTCTTAGCTACTATTTTCAACTTTAATATCATATTATCCCATGTCATATTAGAGCTACAATATATTTCACCTAATGTTTGTACTCCTACCTTCTCTTTAAATGTATCTTACTTCCCATCCTTAAACTTCCACCACTTATTTCAGGAGTCATATATATTTTATTTCTATTGATACTATACTTGAGAGTGTATATCCAACATTACTAACCTACGTTGAGTAGTTAAGTTTTCTCCAGGGATGACCTTACAATCTTTACAAATTTTTATATTCTTATTCCTAATCATAAGAAAGTCAATTTACGATTTATTATTCACACTTTTGAACGTGATTCTTCTTTCTTCTTAAAAAAAAACGTGTTAGCTAATATAAAGTCATATGCTATCGTAAAATCCAATATAGTTTTTTCTTCTTCATTTCTCATTCCTAATCCATAACTCCCATGTACCCTCTTATATTCCTCATTTTCAACTCCGACATGCCCGCTTAGATCACCTTCTATTAAAATTATTTCATTTGGCATAATATTTTATAATACTTCATCTAGGTTGTCAAAAAACCTTGATTTGGTTGCTTCATCAAATTCTACATAAGGTACATATATGTCAATTACTTTCATAGTTTCATTTGCCACTATTTTCTTAAGGGTTATAATTCTATCTACAACAATACTCACTTTATTTCTTATTTTACTTTTCCTGTGTATTATAACTTAAAACCCAAATTCTCTATCATCTTTACCTTCTTTCTTACCCATTTTATCTCTTATACACACAAAATACTAATTCTTCTCCTACTCATCGTATCTACTACTTTCATTGATTTTCAAATGAGGGTTCCTATGTTGCATATTTTAAATCTTAAACTATTAGTTTGAAAATAATATTTGTTCTTATCCAACCTATGGTGTGAGAACTCTTCCTTATTTAACACTACACTCAAGTTCTCATAGAGATGTAACGGCATTTGCTAATATGTTACAGTTGCTACATGAACTCTTGCGCATTTAGCATTACACCCGATTTATGGAAATGTAGCGATCATTGCCAAGACATTACAGTCGAACTTTGTAACGCGTTCATTCCGAGAAACAACTTAGCATTAGCACAATAGTTTAATGGATCCATTCATTAAACATTTAACATTAGTTGCAACATAATACAACCCTCCTTTATCCGGGCATAACCCATGAAAATCATGTGTAAAGGGAGATAATGAAGGGGTCTCTTATCCTACAAGTTGCCTTATCTAGCAAGAAACAGGTGAGGAAGCGGGAATCAATGCTTGTGTGGTAGTGAAGTTGGAACCAGCTGCAATAACCAAGAATATTTTCAATTCCATTCATACTGCTAGATATATGAATTATATCATGATAACATCACCTAGCCATTGGTTGCATTTAATTAGTTGAGGGGAGCAGCATCCAATAACTGTGTCTTGGTACAATCTTTCATGATCAAACAGTCTTGTCAGTGCATTGGGAATATGATTAGATGCAATAGGAAGCAGTCATACTCATTGGCATACTTTAATAGGTTCAGTAATTGAGAAAAATTTCCCTTTTCAGAAGGGCCTAAAGCAGGATGCAATTTTTTTGAATGACCTGTGGATGTTTAACACTTTTTATGTGGACAATCTTTGTATTACATCATGATTATAAAAATTAAAATCAAAATCAAATCAGACAATTTTAAGCTAATGGTTCAGTAGTCAAACTGGCAGATCAACATGGTTGAACTTCACGTTGACTGAATATTGACCTGACCGAGACTATTGATCAAACCTACCTATGTCAATTAGTCTCCCTGCTAATTTACTAATTTTATTTCTAAATGTATACTTAAGTAATGAAGAAAACTAGATAGTTGAGCCAAAAATAAATTCCATATCACACAAACTAGTGCTAATCAGACTGATGGTCCAATGGGGCTCAACGAGCGGGTTGACCGATCAGTCCTGACAACTTGGACGACCTCGGCAGACCAACAAACAAGTGATTCAGGCAGCCTGATTGGTTCAGATCTGTCAAGCAGGTTTGGGTGTGCTTGATTCAATCCATGCAAGTAGGTCAAGCAAACTGAGGAATTCAGCTAATCTGCACAATCTAGGAAGGCTGAGAAAACCAATATAGCTCATGGATGATTTGGATGGCTCAAGGATGATAGCAAAGAGGAGCTTATGGGAGAAAGGTGGGATTGATGAGGGTGAAGGGCTTACGATTGTTCCTTATGTGAAAGGGAAAGGTTGAGGGTGAAGGGCTTACGGAAACAAGAACAAATACATCATTGTTCCTTATGTGAAAGGGAAAGGTTTAGGTTTCCAACAACAAAAAAAAACTGTCCCATTACCTGAGGAAATACTACGTCAAGAGCTGACAAATCAAGACTCAACATGCAACAAAAGACCTCATCTAGTACCAAAAATTGTTTGCAGAATGCAACACCATACCTAATTAACTTCCACAAATAACAAATTTTGGAATATTTTTTCATAGTTATTAAAAATTTCAGATGTAGCAAGTAATACCTTCCATTTGGTAGTAAAATGCATCCTCGGTTGATTTTTGAAACTGCCAAATCTGCTGCATCCCTTGTTTTAAAAATAACATATGCTTGACCTGAAGTTACAAGAACAATTTGATGTAATTATCCAACCAGCCATATCGGTGTGAACACATCAAAGGATCTTATACCATGATTGGGATTTTGAAATGTAGCTTGTGGTACCATCTTTGCAGTGCAACTTAGTTGCAAGGTAGTTAAAATAATATCCTACAAGAAAAAACATTTTGAAAGTAAAAAAACACTTGCAATACTAGTATGCAACTGATTCAAATGCTACCACAAACCTAAAGTGCGCAATGCACTGCATATGAACGCTCAATTTTTCAATGGCAACTGAACAATGTACCAGAAGTTTGATTACTCATCTACTCTTTAGCTATGAAATATAAGCCTCTAGGAAGCTTAGAAGAAGTCATGTTAATTAATTTCAATGTGTTCCATAATTTTCAGATCAAACATCATAACTTCACAGAAGTGAAGACCTTGCCCGAGGAGCTAAGCATGAAACTAGTTGACTACCTGACTTGATTAAGAAATTTCATATACTTTTACATCATTTGTTATTGATAGAGCCAGACAAGAGCATGAATTATAAGTCCTATGAGGAAAGGCCGTAGCAACAATTTGAAAAAAATGTGTGCAAGGTTTTATCTCAGTGCACAACAATATATGCAAGCATAAAGATTGTTGTGCCATGATTTAAAATTTCATGTCATATAGGAGTTTTGATTTATGACCGAAACAATACAATTTTAGTATGTGGCGGCCGCCACACTCGCACGACGCCTCCGCGACGGCTGCATGTCTCACGCTATGCCTCTGCAACAGCCGCAGTGATCGTGCAACCCCTCCGCGGCCACCATGGAGCCTTGTGCTAGTGTCGGCGATGTGCCGGTCGGTAGGCCGAACGAAATATTTCATCCGCGTCATCTAGTACGGCACAAGATTTTAAACTAATTGTGCAATGCCAAAATGTTTGTCTTCAACCAGCTAAGCCAACTTACTCATTGAAAAACATAATACCATAGACTCAACTAGTGCAGTCTGCGACCTTAATGACCTAATGCCTCTCTCCCCTGTTTCTCATACCTGCTTCCAATAAGAAACAGAAAGCCCGTGTAGCAATTATAGGAAAGACACAATAAGGGAAAAAGCTATGCCTCTAACCAATAGTAAGACGCCACCACTTTGTCTCTCCCTCTCACCCATACTGCTAAATAATTCCCATTTTCTAATTCTTCTGAAACTGTTGAGGTTGCCTCATCTTTTGCCAAGCCCTTTCATCTCCTCTTAGAGGTTTAGAATTGTAGTTAGTTAATATTATTAATATGCAACTATGATATTCCAAAAATTATATGAAATTTTAACTATTTAAAAAACAACAGTAATATTTGTAGATGTCCAAGCAAGCACAAAATTGAGTCCAATGGTACTAGTTTAAGCTAGCACAGTAACATTTCCAGTCACTTGCATAGATTATTCCTCTGAAATGATTGCTCCAGTAAATAAGATTCACAAGATAAAGCTCTTATTGCACCCAATGAAGTCTAGAAAGGCACTAGTTTAAGAAAACAAAAAATATAATTCCATGTGCACAAAGAATACTAAAACAAGAGAGGCATGGCTGACAGTAAAATGAAACTTGCTTATGTAGCTTAAGAAAGGCTTCACTTTTCGTTGACAGCAAATAAATAAAATTTTAACTCTGAAATTTTAGAAGCAAATAGACTACCAGACATTATATGGCAAAGACTTTACATCTTGTGCACACGAAGCAAGCATATTTAAGCTCTGACCATTTTTACTATATTTTGAATAAATATTCAATACAATGAACCAAGTGATCATTTATTTTTGCATCTTCTGCAAAATGAGACTTGGATGTTGGCAGTCCCGGACCATCTGCCAAAAATCTCAACACATTTGTGGTTTATAGATTTTTAAAGGACACGTAGAAGAGAATTCAGGTCAAAGGAGAAGTGCATCTGTCTTCACTTTTTGGTATAACTTCACATTAGATGAGGTTGGTAATGGGAAAATATAAAGAATGGCAAGTACCTCTACTTCTGATGATGCATATGATGGGTCCAAATTCTCCAGAAATACAAGAGTTCCTTCCTTCTCAGCTCTTTGCATTGTGTCTTCCCATGTCTGGATATTTCATGTGAAGTAAAATATTGAAATCAAACAACCAAAATAGTCAAGGTTTTGAAGAATTATAAGATTCATCTCTATTCTACATACAAGAGCTGGCAATCTACATGAATTATACTGAATAAAAGCAAGTTATCTGCCATTCTGACAAACTAGTAGACAGTAACTAGTGCAGCTAGGCACCATAATTGCATAGAGGTTTAGCCATGCCACTAACTGCACAACACAATAAGGTGTGCACATTAAACCACATGGCATTGGCAACGGAATGTGTGAGACTTTAATATTTGGGTTATATAAAATTGTGATCCTATTATTTCACACTATGAGAACATCGTGCCACACAACCAAATCTAGCTCCTTCTTTCACATGACAATTACCAATACAACATAAACATAAAACAATATAATTAGTTCCATTAGACAAATTTAGCATATAAAATGATCAATGAACTCTAAAAATTGCACTAATTTTCCCAAAAAATCATCACCTACTACTTGAAGATTAGAAAGAGGATAGTACCGCTTGGGCATCCATTTGCAGATAAAAAAGATAAAGACTCTGCAATCTGACAAAATTCTAATGTGAGGTGAGATGCATTAGAACATGTACAACTAGAATTAAAGTAGCGAGTAAAATTATTTGCTTAAAGACTGCCATCTCGTTATGATTGATGTTATTGACTCGTCTGCAAGTTTCATGATCATGAAAGGAAAAGGTTAAATGTGTCATTCATGCAGGGAGCAAATATAATCAAACGTAATAGGCACCACATTGGGACTGTGAAGATAACATATGGCATGTTGACATTAAGTATATAAGCAAAAAAAAGAGTAAAACAACGTAAAGAAAAGGGTCAGGAAAGTAAAATGCTACTCACCCTTTTGAACCATTTGCTTCTATCCTGGGGGAAAAAAAATACAAGAAATAGTATCAGCACATAACCTTTACTGCCAAAAAATTACAACTTTTAATAAATGTGACTTTTTGTATATGTCCCCATGATATGACTTCTCATATGTATATCAATTTAAAGAAACCAAATATTATGATCTTTGAGACAAAAATAGTTTAATGCAGAGTTCTGTGTAACAACCATACAATTACATGATAAGGTATAAATGTCTCTTTGACCTAGCCATGAAATGCACAATGATTGTACCATCCAAGTTGTTGTGGGGTGACCAACAACCATGCCTTAAAAAAGGCACATAGTCAATGGCAGACCTAAAGCCTTCAACTTTGGAGGGGCAAATTAATGAATATATGTTAGTATTCAATCTTAGAGGGGACAATTGTAATTGCACAATATAAAAAAAATTATTACATGGAGCCCCCTTTTGCATACATCCATGGAATTAAAATAAAGAACTCCATACTAAGGTCAAATAAAATACTTGGGCTACTACAGCTAAAGAGAAAACGATACCGGAAAAGGACAATGATTAACGTATACTTTTCAAGTTATGAGCAATACAAATAAAAGTGTTAGATGCAAAAATGAGATTAACATTCTATTATCAAATCTATGGAATGAGCAATGTTAAGAGGAGATTGAGTTAAGACCATTTACTCCGAGAATGAGAGATGTCAGAAGAGCTTAACTCTGAGAGAAGATGTTGGAAGATACAAACAATGCTTAATCTCATCATCAATCATGCAAAAAAAAGATGAAAGAGAGGTGAGGTGATAATTTAGGACCTACCAGTATATCACTTAGGACCTACCAGTATAACAATTTGAGGTATAGTAGTTATAAAGCGGAGAATATTATGAAATTAAATAAATAAATATTTCAGAACTCTTGTCATTTTCTTAATGCTCCCCACTTTTGGTTGTGCCATCAACTTTCATTTTGAGGGTTTGTAACCTTTTTTTTTTTTTTCAAAATACAGAATTAGGTGTTATAGTTAGGTATCAGTTAATTAAAGATGATGAATAAGAGAGAGAGTGTGGAGAAACATTATTAAGGTTTCATGGTGATTGAAGAAGAAACCATAACTCTAGTAAAGCATTCGCTCGAATATCAAGTTGAAAGGGATAAATTATATTGCTATGTTGTATATTGTTCAGACAAAATTACTACATACATAGAATGTTGCAAGAATCACATGTCTCGTTCAAATAGAAAGCAATAAGATGATAGTAAGGAGGCAACCACTAGTAAGCTATATTATGTTGCTTTTTCAAGTTGTTTCAATGAATTTTAAATTCAATTGAAAATGATGCCACAATATTTTTTGTTTTTGATAATAAAAAAGGTCAAGTGCAAGAGGATTTGAGGAGTGGAGCCAGTTATAACTAGGTCAACAATGTTGATCCCATGTCAACCCATATCATGTCTATGGCTTGGCACCAAAACCCTGAAATGGTACAATTATGAGTCAAGAGTGAAATCAAAAACAAAAACAAAATTATAATCTTGCAGACTCCGATATGTAATGATATCGGTATAATAACAGATAAGAATTTACCAATTGAGCTTTTAAAATTTATCATTAATTATCACAAACCCAATGAAACAAAAACATCAATATCCAGTGTGCCAAAAATCTTCTTAATAATTGAACTAAGAGCTATCACAGGCTGTATTCTTGACTCAAAAAAAGTCTCTTCCCGCCCTTTCTAGGCTTGCTTCATGAAAATCAGAGAAAAAAATATTAATAAGTTGGACATTTCTAGCAAGGGGAAAAAACAGAAAATTAGTCACTTTTCCCAACAAGATGCATGTTTTTACACATGAACTTTGCCGATGCACCTACTACATGGTTAGGGCATGTCTTTACTTGCTGAAAGACCCTAGATTCGCTCTCATTAATCTGTGGTTGGTGCACAAATTTCCTTCCCTAGTAGGTTTCTTTTGTCTTCTCAAGAAACACAAGATGAGCAAGGTGATTACAGCAATATCCATCTTTTCCTTAACTTGAATGCCCTAAAAAAATCCCCCCCCCCCCCCTCTCAACGTGCAGCCTATTGAAATCAGATTAAGTTGAAAGTTGGACAAAGAGTGAGCAAGTCATCCCTTTGCACTATAAATCTTTCAAGTAAATGACTAGTCAAATAACATTACAAAAGTAAGAAAGCACTTGCCGCATTCTACAAAATTGCTACACAAAAATCTAACTAAGAAGTTTGGAGTTTAGAAGTGCTTCGTATATGCGCATAGAAAGTAAGTCTTACCACATCTGGCCTTCTAGTCACTTGCAAAACCTCAGTGTCAGAATGCTTTTTTGTCGTTGCCAAAAGAGGAGTCTTTTTCTCAGATCCATCTACAATTTTAATTTTACCATCAACAAGGTTCCTGTTCTCTGACAATTTTTTGTGCGAATGAAGAATCTCTTTTGAAGAGCCAACCCCATTGGACTCCATCTTTAGTTTTGGGAAACTAGGGTGACTCATGCCTTCTTTAGAAGCATCAGTGACCATTCTCTTGAGAATCTTATCAACTGGGGCATCACTCATTTCCAAAGATTCTTTGTGCAGATGACTTGAAGAATTACAGCCGTTAGACTCTACTTCATGCTTGTTTAAACGAGTGGCATTCATGACTTGTGCAGCAATATTCAATTTTTTGACATATTTACCATCAACTAAACCTGAATGAGATATGTTTTTATCATATACTGAGTCACCTTCAACATTTCCACCTTCTGATGTAATTTCCATTTTTGGAGATCCTCTTTTGTCTGAGAGACATTGTCCTGAAAGTTTGCTAACAATATCAGCCTCTTTCTTAAAGGAAGTTGCAGCAGATTTGATGCCGTTATTTTCTGTGTTCTCTAGAGTTTTCAAAGGATCTGGCATTGATGTACTGAGTGGAATGGGAATCAGTGGACCTACTTTATCAGTGTCAGCTTTCACCTCAGTCTTGGAATCTAACTGAACTTCTTTACGGTTTAAAAAATACTTTACTTCTACACCGGCTATCTTTTCATCAAAAATTTCAGATATCATAAAGTTTTGAACATTAAAGGTGCGATAGAATATGAAATCTGCCGTTTCCAATTCATAATTTGATGGCTGTGGATTCCTCTCATCCCTTAAAGTGCAAATCACAGAACATTTGCCAACTATAACTTCCAGCGGATTAATGTTGCAAAGACCAACACCTTCTCCAGTGGCTAAAAAGATTTCCTTCTCCAATGGAGTATCTTCCAAATAGTTATTGAGTTCATTAGGGCGAAAAAACCATACAAGTTTCACTTTCCTCTTGTTGTCTGGTTGTTGCCATAACTTCACTATTTTCCCAATATGAGGCTCACCATCCTCATTATAGGCATATATAGAGTCATACAATGAATAAATGATATTATCAATCATAAATGACTCATAGAACGGAATATTTCTCTTAGCACCGCCAACGCCTCTTTTTTTGCCCCATTGAAATCTAGGTGCATCATTTGATGGACCCTCAGGGTGATCCATTGCTCATCTACAAGCAAAGTTTCCTAGACCAACAAGTTGAATAATAAAGTTAAGAAAATAGATGAAAATTTACAACATCCATAGAAATTCAAGATGAAGTTGTGCAAATGAACAATCAAAACTATGAAAAATGGACTAAAAGGAAAACTTAAAAGTAATTATCATAGAGGGACAAAACTATGATCAAAAGGATGACTTCAAGGATGCAGAATTACTGGTATATTAACTTAATAGTATGACTAGTTATTTTCTGATACAATATGTAAATATGATAGTTATAGATTAAATAGTGACTCAACATTCATAATTAGTTTACAAATATCATAGTTAAATATTCTGAAATTAACGCATTAGCAAAAGAGGAAGTAACATCAGATTAAAAAAAAGATATGAGAAAAGGGAGCTATTTGAGTGGTTGAGAGAGGAAGATGTGGTAGATTAATATTCTGCAAAACATTTTGTTATTCACAACCATTAGTGGCATTATACACTATCACTTGTTATAGGAGATTTCTCTTGACAATTGCAAGAGAAGGTAGAGAAATGAGTCTTTGATGTACAATTATTCTTATAACTTCATACCCAGATGTATAACAGAACAGTTGCACCAAGACACCCTCATGACATAGATCAAACACATCTTATATAACAGACTGGAATGTTTCAAAAATCATACGTCACTCAGAGTTTGGTATGAACATCTAACAGAATATATGAATCTAGGTGCACAACAACACATTTTGAGAAAAAAAATTATACTCGATCAATTCGGATGTAAGGATCAAATTAGATTGTCAATGTCAGTGTTTAGTACCAAACATGAAAAACAACAGATAGATGAAGCCAATAGAGCATTTATTTTATACCAAATACCAAGAAGCTATTTAACACTAGCTTATTCCTCCATACAGATGACTGATCTTTCATTCTTGTAATTCGTTTGGTCTTTATTGCCTGTTTTCTCCTTTCTCTAAGGCAACTCGAATGTAGGAGTTACCTTTGACCTAAAAAAAGCAAATGCACCACATCCTTGTCCAATGTTGTTCTAAGCCCCTCCTTGTTAGGCAGGGAGAGGACACGTGTTTCTTCAAAAGGCTCCATTTATTTTGATAATTTTTCCTCATTGACTTCAGACACTAATAATCTATTTAGCACACTAGTCATGTGAGAAGTAAATGCTCAACTTCTCTAAATAGCATCTTGAATGGTAAAGTTAATTTCAGCTCTTAAAGCACGTTTTGCAGTTTGCTCATCACATCGAAAGAAGTGAGTTCCCACATAACCCCAAGCAAGAGAAATTGCACATAATCATCAATGTGAAATGAAACTCAAGTAACTTGGACAAGGCTGTTTGTTTCTTGCTTACTTCCTACTAGTTCAATAAAATAATCCCATTAAGTTTCATTGAAACTGGAGGATTTCATATGTAACTTGCAATTATTTATGCTGTTTTAAAGTTTAAATGCATTTTTCTAGCAAGCTTTATAGAGTTAAAAGAATGTTTTTTTCTTGAAATTAGTAAAAGTGAACAATTTCAATGAAATTATTTAATTAAGGTAAAAAAAAGATATAATGAGCATATAGTGCTTATAGCATTTGAATGAAATTAAAATTTTCATAATCTATTAAGATGGAATTTCTAGGATTTATTGGCAACCATCATAATCTACTAAGGTTGGTCCACCAAACATCAGAATGCATTCAGCGGCAAGAAAAAACTAAATGCTACAGCATAAACACCTGCTAAAGAAATATGCATCAATTTTCGCATAATAGCTAATAACTGTCAAATTGTGATTGATGAGCATGGTTGGACTTTTTCATGGATGTTACTACTACCAAAGATTATCTAAGTGTGTTGTGTCCAACACATCACACTTGATGACATTGCTAACGAACAAAATTGTTAGATAGTTCAGAGGCCATCCTATGACCTAGGCCTCATCTGCGACAGAGTCATCATCTACTAGTATGGTATCACCCATAAGTTGTACTCCCATCCCTAAAATTAGGCCATTTGTTAAAAAAAAATCCAATTTGATCAACCACAAAACAGAACAACTATCACGGGTCTTCGATGCTCAACTCTTACTGAGATTATTCGCCACAGAAGGGAGATTTGTAAGAATCTACCTCAATCCGAAAGTTTGCTTCCCAACATATGGCTGCACAATCAACAGCCTATTGCTTGCTCCAGAGCCAATCTAATAAACAGAACCCCATAATTAGCAAACCACCAAATTCAGTTAGTAAGACTAAACAATCCATGACATACAGCCTGCTATAGGCAGACGACTGCAACAAGCGGTCTGGAGACTCTAGACGCAGGAAGAGAAAGAGTTGTCACTGTGAAGGCGAGGAAGAAGCAAGAAGCAGCGGCTTCTCACTGCACGTACAAAGGACCGGACTGGCTGCTGACCCACCTCGCCGGGAGGAAGAGGAGCTTCCGGAGGCGGAGGGGAAGGAGGAGGCGGAACTGGCTTCGTGCAGCAGCGGCGCTGCCAACCGACAGCGTGCCGGTAGGTGGCCGGGTGCCGGGGGCTCGCGAGAGAAGCGCGAGGGAGGAGGGTTACACAAGAAGGTGGGATTTTTTTTTACCACTGTACAAGTAGACAGTCCGAACCGGAAATTAGGGTTTCTTCGTGCTTTAAAATGTCGTCAGAGAAAGACCGGGAATGGAGAAGGGAGAGGACCTGTTCTAACTGGATGACCGTCGGGAAGAACTCCTGTGCGAGTAGTGTTATCGCCGGCGACCAACTCCGAGAGCAAGAAACGGCGGATTACGAAGCGAGTCCCAACGTGCGGGAGAAACACATACATATTCACATATCTTTTCAAGGGAAAGAAAGGCCCGTAAGACCGTAACCGTGAGCAAACGATTTCAAATGTGTTAACGGGCAGCGCTCATTCCGGCCCGGGACGAGCCCATATCAGCAATTCGTTAAATTGGAAAATAACATCCATTTGGCCCTTGGGACGGGAAATCCGGGAAACAGCACGTACGGCGCAGTGTTCTGTGTCAGGACGAGGCGTGTCCGCAAGCTCACCCGCGGCCGCCTTAGCAAACCCGCTCTCGAGCGCCGGTCGTGACCCAAGCTCGGCGATGTTCAGAGTCGAGAGAGGGAGGGTGGCGGAGCAGCGGAGGAGTGGCGCGAACAGGTTCTCGC
>JBAMIB010354419.1:0-10990 GCA_037177415.1 Kaempferia rotunda | reverse complement strand
GCTTCAAGCACCTGTGTGCTAACTACGAAGCCAGGAATACAGTATAAAGGCCTATGCCTTGTTCTTATCTTTCTGTTGCTGTTAGAATAGTCTTCTAATGACTATAATACGTATCTGAAACAATTAAGAGCCTCATATGCTCTTTAATGATCTAAATCATCAATATGAAGCTTTAACTCAAATTGTCATGCTTTACCGAACTAATTGTCATTTAAACTAAATTAAACTAACAATCAAGCATGTCATTTGAAAGAAACTTCTATACAATTCTAAATCATGAATCTAAACTACTAAAATCAAAGCATGTTATCACGATAAGCTACTCATGTCTTCAAACAATCAATCATGCATGTTCATTAAGCATAATTACGCAATTAAGCTAATTATAGACAACCACGATACAAACGGGGCTACTTCTACTGCAGGTGAGAGCTACTCACATCCTTCGCTTAATTTGACTTGTTTTCTTACGAATGAAGCCCTCGCTTGATTGTCTTCTTGAAACTAAACTTGCTCTTTTCTTTTCCTTGCTCTTGTATCCAATCCGAAACCTACAAGAAATCTATAAGGCTTGGCCAATGGAAGAACAAGAATTATCAACTCTAATCTTTCAAATCCATCCTCCCTATTGCTAATCTAAACTTAAACTTTACCCTTGAAGATTCCGGCCAAAGGAGAAGAAGAAGACTAGGGTTTCTTGGAGGCTTCCTCTTGATTGGATGAGAAGGAACTAGGGTTCCCTTTAGGTTTTGGCCGCCGGATCGTGTGGAGAGGAGAGGAGTTTCGGCCGCCGGCGTCGCTGGGTCGCGCGAGAGGGAGAAGGGAAGGTATCGGGTGAGGGTTGAGGGAATGAATCACTAAACCCTAACTTAAGTTATCTATCTAAGTTATACCCGAATTTAATCCCTTAACTAGCTATTGTTTCGTATCATTTCACAAACATTAGGCTGCTCTACTGGTTAACGGGTTTGAGCTTAAGTCGCAGACCCGCTAGGTCGCGAGTTCAAACCCCCGCGTGCGCGCTTTATCTTTTTGTTCTCCAAAAATTATGGAAAAATACTCTAAAAATCCAGAAAAATCGTGGGATCATTCTAAAAATACTTTTAGAATTTTCGGGGCGTTACAATAAGAGCTGATATGAGGCAATCCAACCCTGTCTCATCTGATTTACTCATGGTGACTATCTAAAGTCATTAACTAGTCGGCTCATGGCTTGATCTCATTAAATTCTATACCGAAAAGTGAATACAATTTGTTGGTGTGATACGTCACTTTTCAATTGCCACTAAAAAAAAAAGGTGAAGATGAAGATGGTATTTTTCACTTTTATTATTTCTCTCTCCCTCCCAGGTAATAGTGCAACGGTAGAGTGTCTTCTCAATTTTTTAGATATTTAAATATCAAATCTCAATTTCAGTAAATTAACTGATAAATTTTTTTAATAGGATAATTAGCCTAAAAACGCTAAGCTGATTGGTCACCCCGCTATAAGTATTTTTTAATTTATCCTATGAAAAACTTTAGTAGAATTAAATTGGTCTCCTTAGAATTAATCTGCATAGGTTAGGTACCTAATAGTAATTAAAAAAAAAACTAGCAATGAGGTGGAGTAAAAACAGGCGAATCAGTAGGCATATATGATTATATGGTGGAAAGGAAAGGGTAGTAGACAGCGAAATCCACAAGAGAAGGATTTGGGGGAGGTGGTATATATGGAGAGAAGCAGCAGTGGGCTGTTGCCATATACGATATTGATGTGGGGGAACAAATTTAATTCTGACAACGAATAATAAGACTCTGCAACAAGGAATAATAAGAATAACTAAAGCTGGTGGGTGGCGAGGTTCATATGGGGAAGGAGATATCCATTATAATAATACGATCACGTCCAGTCACCCATTATTAAAATATATGCATATAATTAACCTTTTTTTTTTCCAGGTATAATAAAATCAGAACCGATATCCAGTATATTTGAACTGTTTCATATGATAAAAGAACACGCAATTTTACGGGTATCCTGTAACTACTGATCATTTTTTGTATTATTAAAAACACGGAATTGATGCTGAAAACAGCTTACAAGAAAGAGGGTAAATAAAGGGGAAACAAAAAATTGATAGCTTTTGTAATCTGTGCAGATACAAAGCAGTATCATGATTATTGGTCTGGTATCCAAAGAATCTGTAAAATGGAACTAAACGATCTCAGTGGGGCTGATCATCCATCCTCAAGCAGCTGCCGCATTAAGAAAAGTTGTTTCCTGCATAAAACCCCGAATACGAAGAGTGCTAGGTCAGGTGCTTCCCTGAACATACAAGAGGAACAGTCAAAATATAAATGTCAAATTCAAACGGGTTAAAAGCCATAAACTAATGAACTATGACTATTCTAAACAAACACAGGAAGGAGGTATATTGCCTTTATTGTGATAGTCACCTAAAATAATGTGCAGTCAGGTCATTTTGAGCATAACATGGTAAATTCTTAAAATATCAACTAAGTATCAAGAAACAAGTTAATACATGAAATTCTCATTCTTACTCATGATAGATATACATCAAAAAATGTGAAACTGCCACACTAACAGTCCCCAATGATAGATATACATCAAGACCATAAGCCGCATGGTCACTTAGCCAAAGCATTCGCCTGGCACCTATATATAACAAAGGAGAATATGGAAACTTGAAATTTTTGTTCTCACATCTGGCAAACAAAAAAAAAAAACAGATTGAATAATCTGCATTTTAAAATAAAACATGGTCCTTCAATATTGCAATTTTCTTGCAGCCTACTTCTTTCATTCCTTCTCATAAACTAGATCGGATATCTACCATATTGGAAAGCTCACAGACTAGATTTCTTACTTCTGCTAGAAAAAAGTTCACAGGCTCATGGTTTTCAGCTTATCTTTGAAGAAATGTTATAAAATCTTTTGGAGGTTTTCCCAGATTGGATTTTTTTCATATTGATCTCTTAAATGAGCAAGCACTCAATTCTGAGGTTGAACTCAACAAATGACAAAGGGGCAAGATCAGCAAATAGCCACCGGATAAGTAATTTGAATTAGAAAATGTTAAGTTTTACTCTTCTACTTCTTTGATCGTGTTTCTTATTGTTATTTTTATTTGTTTTTATGACTTTATGGTGGAAATTATTACATAGTAGCATCGTTAATCTCCAATATGCTTTTTTATATAATCTATGTATTTTATTGGAGGTTTGTTTGAATTTTTTTCCCAACATTGTTCTCACTGTTGAAAGACAAAAATATGCATTAATATGAAATTCTTACATACTTTAACAATTCATTACATGATATGCATTTTATGCATGCAAATATTGTTGGAGCTCTGGTGCAACATAGTATACATCATTTACTTGGACAATTTATTACTCCTTATAACAAAGTTTCAGAAATGATACAAAAAAACATTAACTCCAACTCTACTTTATCCTAAGAGTAATTTCTTCTTTGTTGGGCTTAAATTTGAGAAATTTCCTCTCTACCAGAAGAAGTTTATATTCTGATTCTAGCATGCAAGTTATCAAATGAAAAATGAATTACTTATATGCAAGTATTCCGGTCTAAATTAATTACTAAGCAAGTATGAGAAATAGTTAAACTTATTTTAGTTTCATTAATCTTTGTTATAATCATATAATTCATTATCAGAACTGATATGCTTTCATATATTTAACTTTTAAAGCACAAAATTACAATTTGTTATTGTTAAGAAAATGTCAATTATACTTGAGTGTTTCCCTCGAAAGGATTTTATACTTTAAAGTTTAAACTTTTTATATACTATTTCAGATTTATTATATTAATTAAGATTTTCCTTTCTAGAATTTACTATTCGGATTATATTTTCTTCAATTGTGATTACTATGATTTAAATATTCCATATTATTCATTTATATGATAGTGCTATTAAAGCATATAATAATTCATGAATCAATCAAAATTCAGTTAGAATTAATTCAGTTATTTATATGTAAAATTTATTTATCAAAATGCATTTATTCTCTTTTCAAAAAATTGTCAATCAGATTTCTATATTCACATTTATATTTGTTATAATTTTATTTAATATATCCTAAGTAATGAAAATTTAAGAATGAAAAAATTGTTTTAAAAGTTTATTTTAGCCATTAAATTTTTACTAATTTTGATTAATTTTATGTATTAATATGTAAATTCTTTAGTTCTTGCTTTTTTGAATATTTAATTTTTATATTATTTTATAAATCATATTAATTGTGCATCAGGCAGAGCAATGACTTGTTACTCAAAAGGATAAAATCTAAAAATGTTCTTAAAAGAGAGTGATAGCAGTAAGTTATAGTAGATGATAAAAGAAAAGAAAATAGCAAATGATATCAATAAGTTCAAAGAGAACAAATATACATACATGATTTAAGATTTCATTTGATTAGAGTTGAAGGCATAGAGGAACCCAGACCAAAGAAAACTCAATAAAGTAATAATTAATTAAAAGTGATGTAGAAGATCAATATGTTAACAACATTATCGTTTTAAATAATAAAGTAATAGGACTCACTGTGGTTAGTTATTATATTCATGCTTATCCATAAACTCCCTTCTTTGTGGCCCAAAAGAACACAGTTCATCTAAGCTAAACCAAAATGCAATAACATTACGTCTGAACATCAAAAATTCTATGATAATTAGACAGTGAACTAGATCTACATAGTTGAATTGAGTTTCACGATACCTGTGTCTGATATGTTCTCATATACATCCATTACCAAAAAGATTAAACTTTGCCCCTTTTGTGCAAAAGAAAGAATTTATATACGAAGAGGAGTTCAAAATAAAAAAAAAATGAAGTTAGACCAACCTTGTGAAAGCCGTACATTTGAATGAACAATAGCATCAAGGTATTTTGGCACTTGCCATCCTTTAGGATAAACAAAATTTCTAGATTCTATATGAAGGTGCCAATTCATGATCATCGAGCAACCCTTTGGTAGCCCTTCCATTTGACTTTCATCCTCTACAATCTGTTCTATGAATGTAGTCTCCTGAAAACAAATTACATTTTGATAGTAGACAATGTCCATAAACAGTTCATAAGTTCTACTGGTTCACATACCAAAAAAAATAAAGATTCATCAGAAGCAGAAAGTCAAAAGAATGGAGCTTGGAACATTTCTTAATTTGCTGTTTGCCAATAATAAATAGCTTTCCTTTTATCTAAAACTAAGGGAGAAAAGAATATTGAGATGTTCTGCAAAGCATTAAATTTTGTTCAGAGCAATAATATTTTAAAGAAACGAGTACCTGAAATCCCTCTTTCACGGAGTCTAGTTGCCTAATGGCATCTGAGTTTGGACGGTGCCATTTCCTGGGGTCCCAAATTATTGTGCTATTGAACGCAAATCCAGACATATCAACATGAAATCTCCTAAGTCTTTTACTTTTCTCATTAGTATGCCATCCTATTATTTGACTTCCATTGCATACCGGACCTTCTAGTATGGCCTTATTTTTGCTTTGAGAGAGCATTGCAACTGGCCAAACACCAAATCTCCTGAAAACGCAAATAAAACAGATTGAGACTTAACTGGTACAAGAAAGTAAGATTTTTTATTTTCTTAATTACCATAATACATAGTCAATACTAGAAGAGAGGATAGAAAATGATTGGCCAGCACAAAGCTCATCAAAAGTGCTGATTAAGGAGGCAGTCAGGTGGAGAACTTCAGAAATTGTTGATTTGAATAAACATTCAGGCTCAAGCCCAAGAAAATAATTGTCATGCAGAAATTCTATCAATAGTGACCTTAACTTCTAACTGGACAGGCATGATTTATCTCAGTTTCATTTCATTGAATGTGAATATTGGTGTCTCATTACAATCAGGTTAGTTTTATTATGTGGATTTTTTTTATGGCAAATGTGATCTCAGTCGGCGACGCTGCAAAAATGATGCAATTTATTGTATACATTATATGGCGACAACAGTGAAATGGGCCAGAATTATTTGATTTCAGTTGTATTTATTTCTTTCACATTGCATTGCTTGTCCTAAGTCTATTGATCACATATTTTCCAATGTTCTCTCTCCTCAAATTTAAGTGCTTATGTCAAACAAGACTGGGAATCAATTCCAACCTGTTCGATTAATGAGAGAACAAAATCATGGTTGTTTGGGCCTCTAATTCTAACTCAATAAAATTCACCAATCTTTCACTCTATTACTGCTATACTCATGTTTTTTTGGACTTTTCATAATAATGCAGAGGAAAGGGCAGGCCCTATCATGATAATCATAGGGCACTAGATCACACAAGCCTGTTTGTCAAAATCATGTTACTTGAAGGAACTATGAGACCTAAGATGAATTTTGTATTCATGGACTCCTCCATACCAGGCTGGCTAAATATTTAACATAGATGTCTCTTAACATCCACAAAATGTTGATAGAGAGATGCTGCTTTCATCTTTGGTAATATATTGAAAAGAAGGATGGACATAATTAGGACTTTTAACTTCAAAGCCAAGAGTCATTTAAAAGTTAATAATGATGTTAATTCCAAGAAAATGAGAGATTCATAATTTATATGGCATATTGGATTATAGATATTGTTATTAATGGTGTATAGTTCTCAAAAGTTCAGCTTTCCAGGATATGGCTTTTACTTTTGATAACCAAAGTCTGAGAACCATTTGTTTGGGAATGCAAGAATTTTGCACATGATGCTGCTGTATCTCAAGTTCTAGCATTCAAGCTATGGTCATTGCTTCTTAGAGATTTAAGTATATCTGTTCTTTAAGAATGAGGTGGCACAGGTATAATTAGAATAATATGCTTTTTTTTCAAAAAATAAAAAGTAAAAAGGATGACTAGGCATGAGGCTCCAATTAATATTTTCAGGAGGAACACAATAGGGCATGCATGTTTGAAACGGACTCTCTTAGAACCTGAATTGAACTAATAGTATTGAAAAAAATCACAGATTTGTACTTTTTCTTTCATATATATTGAACTTTAAAACTGTCCAATTTTTGAAAGAATATACTAAATTGAAGACTATCTCAATGGACCAACATGTGATGGAAATATTCTTTGCCTTTTATTAATCAGAATGTCTCCTACAGGCTTCGGCAATCCTAGTGTAAACAATATATGAACATTGAAAATAGACTATTTGCTTCTTTGTCACATCAGCAATCAACATCAACAATAGATATCTGCTCTTGTTGTGTGGTCCATGACAAATATCTAGTTGGATAGTTCACCTCTCGCATAAGCATCCAAAAAACTGTTAAATGGATTTAAAACTATTTCACGCACAGGCCCATGTCTGTTTAGCTGGAAAAGATTGATCAAATCATCATCAAAGTGGCTATTAGTCTCAACTATTTGTGATTAATGATAGAGGTCTACCTCGTCCGTGTTGAGCTTGATGCAAGGTCATATCACTCATATATTCCACTCTCTTGAGTTTTAACTGCATTAACAGAGTTACAAAGTTTTCTTTCATCTCCCTCTCCTACCTTTCTTTATACCAATTGAATTTGTATAACTATAAAACACATTGACTGTCTCAAATATGTTCATAGCATCTTAGCATATCGTCTTGTTTTATTGCATATTAAAGATACACCTAATTGCAATCATATAACAGTATTTTGATTTTATTTATTAATCCCACTCGATCATCATAGCATTGTCTCTGACACCCTAATTTGTTGTATTCATTATTTTCAAACAGTATACTCTTGATCCATTGTTAAAGTTTTAGTGCAATGCCCATGTTGCTATTTTGGAGCACCACTTTCAATTTGCAAAGGGTCCTCCAGAAGGGCATCTTTATCTATCAGTCACATTAGTCAATTTACATTAGGTTATTTAGCCACTTATATTTCTCTCAGAAAATTTTCCCATATTTTCATTGTTCGGGAAAACTTATACTTTGATGAAACAAACTAAAATTTGAAAAGGAATGGACACTGTTTTCCCATTTCCACTCATTGTTTCTACATCTTTATTGATTTAATTTTACTGATTCTCCCAAAAGATACATTGACACAAAATGAAGGCATAGGTAAAGCAATAACTATGATGAAAAGAAGCAAGAACTTCAATTTGAAATTTTGATTTTTTTAGTAAGGAATTTGTTGGTAATAGTCCAGTAAGGTATAAGAACACTAAAAATACGTGATTAGGCACCTGATTTTCCTCAGTTGCTCGAACAGCTCAAGTGAGTAGATGTTATCGTCATCGGCGAAGTACACAATCCCATCCAGGCGGTGCTTCTGGATATGCTCGAGCGCTGTGTTTCGCTGATGAACGCCTCTGTCCTTGACGTTGGTTGTGTTCTTATTGCAGACAAGATGTCTGCACATAACTCCGGCATCCACGAGGATCTGCGAGGTCTCCAAAGAAGCTACGTGCATCTCCACCACGATCCAAAGAAGCGGAGGAGGCACCAAGCGCAGCGTTTGCCCCAGCCGGTTCAGGTAGTAACCCTGGGAGGCGCGGTTGTACGTGGGCGTGACGACGATCAGCAGCTTCCCACTGCGCGATGGATCCGTTAGCTCATCCGTGGCGTGCGTCCTGCCGTCTGACGGCTGGATCCCGATCTCCTGACGACCGGAGGGAAGAAGGGCTACGAAATCCCGGCGTGGAATGTTAATCATACTTATGGAGGAAATGGTGGGAGAAAAGAAGGGGAAGTCGTCAAGCTCCGGGAATGGGTAGAGGCCGAAGAGAAAACCGAGGAGGAAGAAGAGGAGCAAGCGGAAAAGGTGGCGCTTCCATGGATTGCTGTGGTGCTGTGGCTTTGCACGGGAGGCGAATAGATAGTAAGGAGGAGCGGCGGAGTCGCTGGATTGCTGCCGGCCGGCGTCGAGGTCAGGAAGCCCTTGATGGTGGTGAAGAGGCCGACCATTGACGGCTTTAGCTGCCGATTGAGCTCGACGGACTGATGGCATGTAATCAACCAAGTGAGCGACTCTTTGATTATCATCTGAATCGGAGGGAGAACGGCGAGAGCGAGAGAAGAAAAGATTCTCGGCGTTTGGGATGAAGACGGAGATGGAGCGCCATGGCAGCAACAGATGCTCGATTGAGATCTCAATCGAAACTCGATTTTGGGGGAAAAACAAAAAGGTACACAAACTCAACTGGCTATTCTCACTCCCGTGTATATATACACACACGTACAAGCCGCACAATGGTAAATGGTAATGGAAGACCAAGGTGAAATTGGCCATGCTGGTGGTTTTACAGGGTCGTTCTCACCGTAAATGAATCAAATGTTTGTGAATGAATTTAGCGTTCAGTTTGGTAATAGTTTATTTATATTCGTTCAATATACATCAGATCAATTAAACAAATAAACTTAAACAACTCGTTAAACTAAACAAACAAGCTTGAACACATGTGTTCAGCTCGTTAGCGTTCGTGAACAACGTTCGTGAACCATGTTTATTAATATAATTATTATAAACATGCTAAATAAATAATAAAATAAATAAATAAGTTTGAATTATCAAACTCAATAACCAATTAAACAAATAAAAGTCTCAAACAATCAAACAAACTTAAATTGAAAGTTCGATAACATCTAAACGAACCAAGCTCGGACCAAGCTCAAGTCATTGAATTGAGAGTTCGATAACATCTAAACGAACCAAACTCAAGCTAAGCTCCAAACCAGCTCATGCTCATAAAAAAAAAAATCAAGCCAAGCTTGAACATCCATTTCAAAAGATTGATTCATTTTAAGATCGTCTCGATTACCTTATCAAATAAGCTTGAACACCCAAAAACTCGGCTCGGCTCGGCTCGACTTGTTTACAGCCCTAGTCTCACGGTCTCGAAGAAATAAATCAAAAAAATAAGTAGATAAATTGGTAGCACATATCTCCTCTGATCTTAAATCGGGGATTTTGAATCATACCAGAAAAAATTAATACATACATGTTTGATATAATCCAACCATTCTCCTTATTTAGATAAAGAAGAAATTAAAAAAAAAAATAGATCAGAGAATCTGATCTAATTAATTAGATAGTTAACAATTACGGGGAGTATTTTTTTTTCTTCAGATTTGTTGAGATCCAAATTATTATCATAGTAGAAATTTTTTTTCACACTAATCAATCAAAAATTACTTTATTAAATTTAAATATTCATTTTTTACTATATAATATAATAAAATTTTTAACTTTAACTTATCTTATTTTTGTATTTTTTTTCTTTACGTGTGTAATATCTATGTTCAATTACTCAATTGTCATTTAGGCTTGGAATCTATTTCATAAATTTCAATAAGTAATATTTATAGATTTTTACCGTCCAAGATACAGTATTGACAAAAAACGTTATACAGTTTAGTATATATAAAAGACACATTAGAAAAATATTGAATTCCACTTTTATCTCTCCCGCCAATTGTCTCTTTTACCCCTTCTTTTCTTTGCGTATTGTTGGAAAAAACTTTTAAAGTGACTTAACACATTATTTCAATGGAGTTTCTGTACAGCATCATTTAAACCCTATATTTTCATTAAAAAATTATAATAATAGACATATCATTCACGAATTAGTTACAGGTTTTAATCATCTACTAGTTTATAAAGTGATACCTTTGAAGATGATTGAAGAGGAGATGATGGACTAGCCGACTCACTTCCTTATATCATTCTGAAAGGAGATTATTAACAACAACCTTAAACCCTCGCACTATGTGGATTGTGATCGGAATAATTTGATGCCAAATGGGGGAAACAACAAGACTTTTACCTATTCTTTTGGGGAATTATTTCGCTACTTAATAAGATCGGAAGTTTTTTCAAAATAGATACTTTTAAAGACAGCCGCCAAATCTTTCACGAGTTGAGGGAGAGAGGTCACAAATTACACGAGCACAGAGAAGGAGAAAGGTAAATGTTTACGCCCTCTCCATCTGAGCCATCTTTATTAATTTTTTATTCATTATGATTTTA
>JBAMIB010353997.1:0-10996 GCA_037177415.1 Kaempferia rotunda | reverse complement strand
TTGCAGCTAGTAAATACACCAGTTGCAACTAGTAAATACACCAGTTGCAACTACTTTAGGAAAGAGAAAAAAGTATCTTCATGTAATTATAGGAGAGAGAAATTATATTTTATTTTAAAAGAGAAAGTTGTTGCATGTAGAATAAGAAAAGGAGAGAGAGATTAAAAAAATTAAATTTTTGCTACGTTAGATCACCTACGTCGAATGTCGCTCACAAATTGCGCACGAAAGGTCGGACAGGATATATATGTGTGTGTGACACTCAACAGAAAATGTATAAAATATTCAAGAGAAGATATCTTTCGTTGAGTGTCGCACATGAATATTGTACAGTAGTAGTTATGCAGACAGGTTAATATTTCAAGTAGCAGACAGGTTAATATTTCTTCTACTTGAATTGTGTTTTATTTTTTAGAGCTTGGCTCGCAGGTTGTGTTGTGCCCACAGAAATTTCATACCTAACTTTAGTCAACATGACACCTAACTTTGACCATCGGTCATAGTCAACATGACACGTTGTTATGCTTGGCATAAATTAGGATCGTGTCACGTTGAGCTGCTCTGTCTCAATCTGAGTTCTCCACTGTAACAAGATTTCAGTTGTTCATCTGCGACCGTCAAAGCAATTGTCTACCAGGAATTTCGTGGTTGTAGATGCCAACTCTTTTTAAATGACTTCCGCATGAGCAGCGGAGGAGAGAGAGGACGGGGGGCATCTAATTCTAACATCATGTTGAGTGCAGCTCATGGCGTCCAATCCAATGTCTTTTCCCTCCTAGAGCATATAGATACAGACAGTTTAACACGAAGGTTAATAAATTTCCCTCCCAAACTATGATGCAGCAGTTGGATACTCACAAATCTCTCAAACATCAACGTTTCTATTCCTAATTACGCCTCTGGTAGAATGACAAATTTGAAATGTTACGAAGCCCATTACAAGCACTTTCAGATTTATCTGAATCATTTTCAAAAATAGTCAATCCAAAAATTGAATACATATAATACTAGTTAAAAAAAATTAATCCAGATCGATCCAGATTCCAGATGAATGAAGAATTGAATACCCATATTAAAAAAACAATTCCAGATCGATAAAATCATCTAGTCCAATAGATCAGGTTGACCTTGGAAACTTAAGTATTAAAAACCAGAAATTTTAAACATATTTTCTATAAGAATATTTAAACAAATCCACAGAAAACAGCCACGAAATAACCACTAGGAAAATTCAAAGAACAAAATTCTAAAACCGAATACTACTAGGAAAATTCCATCTTATGAATAAAAACTAGTTGCTCTATTGCCCGCTCTTCAACTTGTTAGAGTATTTGTGAGATATACAATCACTGGCCTTCCACCACCACCACAGCCACAGGTGCTGCACACCGAGATATATGACAATGGAGGCGCATTCATTATGTGAACAACCACCAAAACCGACAACAATCAAATTTCTTGTTAGGACTCCTATAAACTCATTAATTCATCCATCTCTTTCATAGCCACATCCTCTGGTCGGCCCTCCATGCTCAAGCTCCAGATTAGTAACCAACTAACTACTTGGTAATCGATCAAAAGGCCTCCTCAGCTCCAATTGTTTTCCCCCTCCTGAAAAAATAGAAAAAATTAAGGCCTGGATGCCATCCGCTTGCAACCATTTAGAGGAGGAAGTGGCTCCCACCCTGAGTCTGGCTCTTTCCGCTTTAACGGTGTTACAGAAGTAGAAGGTTGGGTTTGCTCTTCCATCCAACCTCTATGCCCTTGCAGAAAGAATTGATGTTCAAAAATGCCGCCTCTGATCCCACCTTCTGGAGGTGCCATCCCGTTGTTCAAGTTCAACCCACCAGTCAATGCACTGCCGTAACCAGCCATGTAGGGCATGCTAGATGCACTGAAGAGAAAGTGCGGTGGCCTGGATGATGTCCCAGCATGTCCTGAGCCAGTGCTGGAGCCAGAGACGTGCGTTACAGGTACCATGCCTCTAGTCTCTGCAATGTAAGGAATGCTTCCGGGTGAATAATATGCTGCTGGAACTGACATAGAAGACCCAGATGGAAGTCCACTGAACCCATAAGCAAGGGTTGGCATGCTCGTGCAAGGTAGCAATGGTCTGGTAACCATTCCAGGTTCCATTTGCAGCCCATTTGGTATGGACAAAAGCTGCCCCTGATCCATATTGCCTGTCCGTGTGATAGGAATTTCTGCTCCCATGATCTTGATGACAGGCTCATGTGGTGCTTTCCATCCAAAAGATTCCAGAGCTTTATTAGATGATTGCCTGAAGCTGTGAGAACCAGCATCATTTAAAGATGGGTTGTCATTTAGGTCAAAATCTCGAAAGGAAGACTGTTTATGGGATGATGAAGAAGCTGAAGATTGACTCCGTTCTCCATTCCGAATATTCAACTTCCAAGATGAGAATGGAAGTATAGACACTTCCTCATCCCCAATACAATTTAAATCCAAATTCTGCTTCTCTGTTTTAGAACCAACTTCAATACATGCATCTCTGTATGGATGACTAAAGGAAGAAGGCAACTGTTTCACTGATGCAGATTCATCTGTAACCCCATCCACCCTTTCAGCCACATTCAAATCAATTTCAAGGAAAATCGGTTTCTGCTTTGCACAAGAAATCCTTTCACCATCAGGAGTTCTTCTAGGAGATGCTGGTCGAAAAGCACTGGTTGCTGCAGAACCCTTCCAACCCATCTCACCTCCAAAACATACAGTAGCAGACACTCCTGGAGCTCCTTTTGAAGAAGCAACAACAGCTACAGGAGCAGACACATTAATAGTCATTTTGGGGCTGACCTTTGTTGAGCACTCAGGTTCATCGTTGCAAATGTTTGCATTTAGATCAAAAGTGCACCCGTCCACATCAGCCTTGCAAACTGATTCTTGAGCAGAAACTTTTGGCTCAGGTGGCACTACATTTTGATCAATGTTTTCTTGATCAGGACTGATATTCTGTGTGATCTCTGATCCCTTATCAGGAGATGATGGGTCAGAATACTCAGTTCCATCTGATAAACTATTCCTCCCTACTTGCTCAGTCAGTTCCTCCTGTTTTTCTTCCTTAGAATCAGGGCTATGAGAACCATATGCTTCCCTGGAATTGTCATTAGGAGAACTGCAAAAAGTTTCTCTATAATCAACCACCTCCTTCTCCACTGCTATAGCCACTTGCCTTGCAACCTCAAGAGCATCATCCAAACATTCAAGTTCCAGTCCAGATTTCTGGTTGATCTCTTCATTAACTTTGGAAGTTGGCACAGCTTTTAAAAAATCAGTGGAGGTTGAAAAGTGACTTTTGCAATACTTGAAATTGAGTTCGCAATCAAGATCCTTAATGACACTACTACTGGCCTCCTTCTGATCAGATAACTGAGGATCACTGATGTTGTCATGAATGATAGCTTTACGAGAAGGATCTTGAAAACAAGTAGTGGAATTTGCAGCTAGCATGGACTCCTTGGTTGTGATCAAATCCTTGTCCAGCCCATGGTCAACTGCCCCAGCCACTGGCTGATGTTCCATCACCCTTGAAGAAGAGTCACCAATGTAAGAAACTGGCATGCATGAGATAACTGGCTCTGTAGCAACTGCTGATGTCACCTTATCTTTCACATCAGAAAGAATATCCTTGGATCCTGATGCATCACATTGATCGTCTGCATCTCCTTTCAGACAAAACTGTGCACAAGTTTCAGCAGAGAGTTTTCCCTCAACATTGCAAACAGGAAGCTCTTCTATGACATGCAATTTCTCTTGACATGAGTTTGAGATAAGTGATGATACCGATGAATTCTCACCTGCTAAAAATGAATTTGAAACAATTGTGTTCAAAGATGTGGAATGAAACTGATCACATATTGGGCCCCTCTCATTGTTTCTGGGCTCGAGCGAACTTATGCCAGTCAAGATATGTGATTCAGTCATGGCAGATTGTACTCCATCTTTTCCTTCACCAGACACGAAGGAAGGAGGAATACTGACAGGTGGATTTCCTGAATTTGAACCATTTTCTCCAGTCTGCACATCCTCAGCTGGTATATGTTGATTTTCTTGACTGATCCCAGTATTATCCTGATCATAGAGGCATGCATGATCATTTTCTGCACAATCCCATCTATCATGCAATATTTTAGCTTTCTCCATAATTTTAGTGCTTCTGTGATCAAGGAGATGTTCAATAGTAGCTCCAATTCCAGAGGCAGTTATTCTTTTATGGTCAATAGGAAGCCTCTCAAATGCCGTCAATAATGAAAGGATCAGTACCTCAACCACAATTTCATTCTCATAAGTATTACTATCTAGTGCTTGTTGAAGCCACTTTTTCAGAAAAGAAAGACCATTTAACTCAACAAATTGACTAAGACATTCTTTGTTAGTAGCTGCCAAAACACTTGCAACGGTAGACCATTGTCTTGCTGCATCACCCAAGTTATTTATAGCATGATCATTTAGCTTTTGAATCATCGAGAGCAGCTCTTCAACTCTAGCAAGACTTGAGATTCCATCTCTCATCTCTGATAGAGTAAAGAAATCCTCAAGTGTCATTCTGACTCACAGGTAAATGCACTGGTAAAAGATTCAATGCTCAGTTCCTCGCATTATGTCATTGCCAAGCCAGTAGGAAGAGGATAAACAAGTAGTAGAATTTTACTGCAATATATAGCACATTTCAATCAGAAATCAACTCACAAATCTGCTTTCAGAAGGGGAAAAAAAGTTAATTAGTGCAATGCAAAATTTAACAAGCAGTATCAAACATTTCCAATGTCACTCAGGGCAACCTCATTTTTCAAAGAGTTTATAACCATTTCCATAAAACAACTTGGTAATAGATATTTCAATCACTCCCATGGATATTATAAATTTTTAGTTGTATACAACAGCTAAAAATTAAAAGAATTCTTAGAACAATACTTATTAAGACCCATACTGGGCAATTACTGGACAAGCTTTAGCCACGACAAGTGAGTGTAACAATCAGCTGATAGAATTGCAGATTTAGAATATATCTATAGCTAATATCCTGTTTATTGTTCTCATAATCAAACAAACCACCCAAAAAAAAACAAAAGAAAAATGAAACCAAATCTTACAGAAGTTGGCCAAGAAAGAAAACTGGGTTCGCAGATACCTAATACAGCCAAGTAGAAATCCAAGTAATGCCCAATGGAGGCAATTGTACCCACTGGTTTGGACAAAATAAATAAAGGATACAAAATTTATCTAAAATATGAACCTAAAAGTTATCCAAATATGATAAACCCACTCTCATAGAACACAATAATCAACGATGAAGGTGCAGTCAATGCTTGAGTCCTAATTGTGAAATAGAGAACAACATCCTAAGCCAAAATGATTGAGAAAAAACCTCAGCACATAGAATTCGTCCTCTTCTAATTTTCATGTAGCAACTTCCTTGTCTTCAAGCTCTATTTCTAAAACCCGTGGATGATTCATGATTCAACTTGAATCGCTTTAAATTTATTCCATTGTTTTTTTTAGTTGAACTTCACAGCCAACGTTTTGATATGATTGACGATTCAAAAGTTTGACAAACAGATTGCTAGTATAAATCAGAGTCTGACAACCTTATTTAAAAATTTTAATTACAAAGATATTAGATGCATATATTGGGCATAGATATGTGAATTCATAAAAATTGATTTTATTGCTAATGATCCAGTTTGTTTTGATTTACTTTTCATTATTATTATTATTTTGAGCAACCTTATTCGAAAATTAACCTCTATTCATCTACAAAAAAGAAAAAAAAAACAACCATGAAGCAAGAAAAGATTCATAATTAATTAATTCCACGTGGGGGAAAAAACGACCACACAGTTCGACGGTAATACAGAAGGATTAGAGATCTAAAAAGACACAACCGAGTGAATGAAAACCTAATTCGCCATTTTTCCTGGGATCGCCAAAAACAAACTCTAAACGGCCAATACTAGCCAATAAGATTAAATCATCAAGAAAGAGAGACGCGGGACGGATCGGATCGAGGTCGACGCCAGAAATTAAAAGGCATCACACGGAAATTTGGGAGAAGAAAATTTTCAGGGCTTACCGCTACCCATGCGCTGGAGAAGTCGAAACCCTAGACCCGAGTCCGAACAGGAGGGGAAAGAGCTTCCGATCGCCCCTCTGATCTCTCTCCCTATCTTTCTATTCTCGCAGCCGCCGCCGTCGCCGTCGTCGTCTCCATTTTCGCTTATCTTCTCCGAAGCACGTGCTTTCGCTTTCTAAAGCGGGAGCGGCCGCGTCGCTGGGGTGTCTGGTCTCTGAGTCTGAGCGCAACCCTTTCTTTCTTTCACTGTCAAATTCCTGTATTATTTATTTATTCGTCACGCCGATCCGTAGCAGTCGTATGACAGCAATTTTTTCATTCCATTTATTTGATTTATTAATGACAACAAATTAATAATCAGTTTCATTCCCACCACGTGTGACGGGGACCACCAGTGGGTCACAGAGAGAGAGAGACGGCACGTGCGGTTGCGTCTCAGTCATCACTTAAAATACTACTAAAATTCGGGTTATTATTATTATTATTTTAAAATAAATTAACAGATATTTATTAACAAAATAACATTGAGCCCAAATTATATGAATTTCATATTGAGTTAGATTTGCATAGGGTGATAAATTGGGTTAGTCAAACATAAATATAAGTATATATACTCAAACAAAGAAATTGTTATCACTGTTTCTTTAATTAACATTAAAATGTAAAATACAAGATGTGCGATTCAAGCCAACTTAATTGTTGTTCAATATTTGAATCTATACGTAATACGTGCATTTATCACAAGATCGCTAATGGAATTCTATGCTTTATAGAGCTTTACTAATTACGTGGGATAATTATGGACACCTTTAGGAGACTAATTAAGGATGGAGAAGACCTTAGATGAGAGCCATGTGGCTTAATTCTTCTAAATTTATATTACAGTGGAGGGAGGTGACGAGCCAACACCCATTTAAGATAGTGACCGAGGTAACCATCTATGACACTTAACGTCATTGCCACGAGGATTAGTAAGGAGAGAACTCAAGGCCTTTTCTTTGTCATGAAATGTGTGGGTAAGGTATTTCACCAAGTCCAACTTCATATGAAGTTCACAAGATTCATCCTTTCTTCTGTCATATAAGCATCCTCAAATCACTTATCATGACGACTGGAAGGACTGCAAGTAGGAACTGTTGGGACACTTATGAGCTGGGGTGAGGGTGAATAGTTTCATTCACTTTTTGTCATCGCTTTGTATTCGTCGACGAATATGCAGCGGATCTTCTATACAAACAATTCGACTCCACATGCACAACACTTGGATTTCATTTGGTATTCACCTTCTTGAGATGATTAATCCAAGGGTCCACTCCTCACTCATATCTCCACTGTGAAAATCTCCTTTCCGGAGGAGGAGAAGCTTAGTACAAGCTTGAATATGATAATACAACTAGAGAATACAACAACAAACAAGGAAGTAATTAAATACAAATACAAAGAATACCTTGCTTGCTTGATCTCTTGTTGCTGAAAAATGTCTCTTGTTGACTCAAAAATGTAACAACACTTCACTCTGAATTGTCCAAGAACTAGCGGTAAAAACCCTAGACGAACTTCCCTTTATATCAAAGTTGTTCAAACCATTTTTGCCTCCCAATCGATTAAGCTTTCTCCTCAATTGATTGTCACGTTAGCCGACCATTCGAACACTTGCAGAACGACTCTTTTTCAAACCCAGAATCGATTGGTGAGTCATTCCAATCAATCTCACTAGCTCTTACCAATTGATTGGGTAAAGTTCCAATCAATTCAGTTCTTCGCAAACAATCTTGAATCGATTGGGCATGTTCCCAATCAATTCAACACAGTAAACACTGTGCTTCACAAAAATCACACTCCAATCGATTGGAAATGGCGGAATTGATTGGCCCAATCTATTCAACACCTCTCTGTGTTCGTAAATTAAGCTCCTAATCAATTGAGAAATTAATCCAATCGATTGGTCTTGGGACCAATTGATTACTCCAATTGATTGCTCAACCCTAACTCCTTTATCCAAGTCTAGGGTTCCCTTGCCCAATATACAGTCAACTGTAACCTATTGGGACTGAAGGATAGTTTAGGGCAAGAGAGGGGGGTGAATCTTGTCGCTTTTAAAAACTTTTCTTTTCTTTTTAAATCTCAAGTGAGTAGCAGAATAAATTAAAGTAAAATGATAAAGAGATGAAGACATTTCTTTTTTGTGCTGACTCTTACTCCAAGGCCAGCAATCGTTGACTATATTCGTTGGGCAATTCACAGTATGAATGAAAGTACAAGTACAATGATGTAATGAAAATTAAATCAAATATACCGACAATAGATGAATAACTGAAAACGTAGGTTGTCGATGAGCTATCCATCGTCTTTGAAGCACTACTTACACGTGAGGTGACAAGATGACATGAGAATTGGATTGACTTGAACAAAGGACGCAAATGCTCAGCTCGGATCCCGAGCACTTCTTTTATAGTCTTCATTTAGTCGACAGATAAACTATTCCATTGACTTATCCTTTCCATCAACTGAATACTCTATCAGTCGATGGATAACTGAACCGTCCTTGTCTACTGCGATCTAATCCATCAAATCCCAGAAATCATGTTGTTCTATCAACTGATTCTCCTGATTTATAGATGGAACCTCTTGCCTTGCTTGTTCGTTCTGATTTGACAAATCATATTCCAAATATCTAGGCATTCCATCGACTAAACCCTCTGTTTCGTTGACTAAACATAGCTTTCCTTGTATGCTCAATCTGATCCGTTGGAACCGTCTAATCTATTGATTGAACCCATTGTTCCGTTGACTAAACATCTCTTTCTGTTAATGGAAAACCTACAGAAACATGTTAGCACATTTTATCCTACAAAATAATGTTAGATTAAAATATAATATATACCTTACAAAACAAAGTTAGAATATATATGTTGTAGGGATATGATCTCACTGTACTCACTCCAGGAGCTTATCTTACTTATCATATGTCAGACTCTCTGGATAGATGTTCGATCCTTGACCCACTAAGTCTTGCCTGTTGGAGCAATCTAGGTACTCTAAGTTTTGATGTTTGGACAAAGTTTTAAGTTATGTTATTGTTGTATTTAATGTATGCTTATGAATGTGCAGGATACAGGTACAACAAGAAAAGTCCAAGTGTGATCTTGGTAAAGGAGGAAGTCCAAGTGGAGTCTTGGTAGCGTAAGTCCAAGGGGAGCCTTTACGGTGTAAGCCCAAGTGTGACTTGATAATAAAAGACCCGACAATAAGAACTAAGGTTGATGGAAGCTCTTGAAGGCAAGGCGTGAAGGATGAGGAGCATCCGAGAGAATCAAGGTTGATAGAGGAGGCTAGAATGCTAGGTCTAGGTTAATCGGGCGAGGACGAGTGTTGAAAGATTGTACTAGGGATTGAAACCTTAGTGTAGGGTTTACTAGTCGACTAATGGTTGTATCAGTTGACTAGTGGTGAGGCGACTGTGTAGTATACTGGGAGCTAACAGAATGTTTCTATTCGCTCAACCCATGAAGGGCAGCCGACTGTTCAGTCGACTGATGTATGTGGAACAGTCGACTGGTATCGAGCCATTGACATGTAACGGTCAAATTCCATAGAGGATCAATCCACTGGTAAGTACACCAGTCGACTGGTGGTGGGAAAAATACTTGAATGTTTCCACCTGAGCTCTATTTAAGAGAGCTCGGGAACCTTGAGCAAGGTTGACGAAATATGATTGGTTAAAGTCTATTAGTAGTCTTCCAAGTTCAAGTGCGATTTAAGTGCATCCGAGAGGTTTTAGAAGAGTTGTGGTGAGGTTTCTCTACCCACAAGAAGCTATGAGAGCTAGCCAGAGGTTGTCCGAGGAATCATCCACCGACAGATCAGGATCGTCCACCTTACGAATAGTCATAGAGTAGGAGTATCATCTCCAAACTGAACAGAGATCCTCTGGTCTACATTTTGTGGACCACTCCTAGTCCCTGCTGATCCCCTCCATTAGATCAGATCAAGAGAAACCTCCATTAGGTTTATGTGTGTTTGTTTTTTTTTGCTTTAGGTTTAGCTTTCTACTTGTATGTTTTATATTCCGCTGTGCTAGCGAGTGTAGGAAACGAATGACATGGGTGACCAGCATATTCATCCCCTCTAGCCCCTGCAAGGGTCCCAACAAGTGGTATCAGAGTTAGGAGAGGTCTTCATTGGACTAACCGCAAAGGGAGCAAGTGCTAAAGGATTTAGAAGAGGAAGATGGAGTCGAAAGGCCCATTGAGATTGGACATGAGGATTTCACCTTTATATGAGCATGAGGACATCAACTATTGGATGAATCACTTGGAGACTTGGTTCTAAATGGATTGGAGCCAATGGATGGTGGTTGAGGAGCCTTTCGAAACCCCGACGGATAAGAAGGGGAAGCGACTATGATCTCGATATTGGACTAAGGTGCAAAAGGAGCGATCAAGGCGAACAAAGAGGTAATAAAAATTTTAATTAATTTATTATCTCCTAATGTTATGTCCCATGTAGGTGAGTACGAGTGTGCTCATAATCTATGGAACAAAGTGATTGTTTTACATGAAAATCCTACACAAGTTCAAGGAATGGAGGGACCCAAGGAGAATGGCTCATTGGTATAAGAGAAAGAGAAGGACCAATCGGATGTTGACACGAGCTCAACATCCGTTGAGGAGGAAGAAGTGGAGCCGTCCACCTCATCAAGTGAGGAAGAGGAGGATGCTGGGGCAATCGAGACACCCTAGGTTTTGATGTTTGGGCAAAGGTTTAAGTTAGGATTATTGTTGTATCTAATATGTATTGTGAGTATGCAAGAGATAGGTACAATAGGAGAAGTCCAAGAGTGATCTTGGCAAAGGAAGAAAAGTCCAGGTATAGTATTGGCTGTGTAAGTCCAAGTGTGTA
>JBAMIB010353677.1:0-10997 GCA_037177415.1 Kaempferia rotunda | reverse complement strand
TCAAAATATTTAGAACCACAATAGGGAATAGATTAGGAAGCTAATTACCCTAGTGAACTTGGCAAGCTTGTTTTCCTTAGCTTTTAGAAGGTCAATTTCTGGAATTTGTTTGAAGAAAAGGTGGATTGCAAATTCCTTTGATACTCGATGGCTTTCCTAATAAACATTACCTAAGATGAGGGTGATGACGGAAGCAGAGTACCATTGGCAGGAACTCAACTGCATGAGAGCTGGTGAAGCTCAGTTGGAGTAGCAGAGGACAATAGACAAATCAATGAGGGATTAGGGTTTAAGTAAGAGGATGGTAGGAGGAACAATGATTGATTGAGAAACTAGTTGGAGACTAAATGATTGGCTAAGTAGAAAGGAATTAGAGATTAGGAGCTGCAGTGAGCAGAGTGGCAAGATAAGCTATCTTAAATGGTAACCTTAGGATTAAAGTGTTAATTACATCTTTTTTATTAATATGCGAATATTCCAACTTGTTCAACTTCGTCTAATATCTAACATATTGATACTCGAATTTAATCTAACCTATCAAGATAAATGGGTAATCAAACCTAAAGGGTACCCATTACCATCTTTAGCTATACCAATGAATTTCAAGTTTAACTAGAAGTAAGAGTGAATGTTAATATGCCTGTGGGTACCTCAAGAATAGGGACCTCTTTGTTTTTATGATTTAACCCCTCGTTATTTTACTCACCTCTTTGTTTTTACCTATATTCATGTTTTTCATTAATCATATAGAGACCCTTAGCTACATTATTTAGGCTAAAAGCTCGACCTCTACCACATTGCTATAGGGAAAATTTTCTTGTATTTATTTTTCAACTTTTATTTTGTTCTTCATTCATCAAGTTATCAATAATATGACATTAATTACATATTCATTTAAACAATTTTATGCAACTGAATTTCATAAAATTTAGATTACAAGAATAACCAGTTTATCAATGTGATAGCAACCAAGATCTTGGTATAAAATAATTATCAAGATTATATAGAGTGTAACAAGTAATGGTATATGAAATCTAGCACTTGTTACATCAATCTGTCCAATTCACTAGCAAGAAAATATGAAAAATCACCCAGCTCAAATTCACTAGCAAGAAAAATTTCTCCCAACGCACACAAAATCTCCTTTATAACGATTCTACATGTAGGACTCCATTAATTACTAAACCATGATTTTATGTAATTTATATAGAAATCGCAAAAAAGAAACTCACTGAATCATAGTGAGGAAATGATCAGTTGGATCCTAATCTTATCCCTAGCCGATGATTAAACATTAATTGTGTGGGAATTTACTAGAATCTACTCCTACATGAAGCAAATGAATAAAATCTACAACAAAAGTTTACCTACTATGTGTTATGACTTACTTTGGAAGAACATGCTGAATTTTCCATGTATGCTGCCCTTTAATATAGAGGACTACAAGAGGATTATATCTTAGGCCAAGACACTCCAAATCCTTCATAAACCAAAGGGAAAATAGTTTCTACTTACTAGAGGATTGAATGGACCAAAAAAGAAGCTCTAACTTGCTGTTTTGGGTGCTGAACTAAGGAGGACAGCTGTCTTCTTGCGGCATTTTTTGCTGCTGTGGTTGGCAACATAAATCACAGAAAATAGGGGGTTTAGTGCAGGATATTTGGTGGAGAAGAAGGCTTGCAAGTGGGAAAATAGGTTTTGGGTTTTGAGAAGAGGAGATATGGGATCGCCATCTCTCCTCAAGCAAGGTTGTGCAACATCTCTGCATATGGGATTGGGACGGCAGTTGTAACTCCTCTTCCTCAGACGACTTATCTTATCAAACCTAACTTTCCAGCAACCAAACTGAAGCCAAACCTCTCAAACCCCAACTAAACTCAACCGAACAAAAGTCCAAAATAGGCCTAGGATTAAATCTTTGTTTCGGCCCCAAAAGGACCCAAACAACCAAGCATGCCACCAATCATCACCGAAAGAGGATTTATAACTTGTAGGGGAAAAAATCCCGATCATAACATGCTCTACCATTTTCAAGCACTGCATTTCTGATTATGTTGTCCGTACATATTGGTAGTCACTGTATGATTATTTTATAAGCTCCTCGCTAAACTTATCTAGACATTTTAAAGCTGATACCTGTCAGTGACTAGAAGCAATACAAGAAAGTATGGAAGCATTTATTGTCAATCCAAATGAGTATATTAGTTCTTGCACATATTTAGGTTATGAGTTGTGACAAAAAAATAAAAATAAAAAACACAAGTATGTATCTGAAGATTTTAACATATAGATATTTTTTAATTGTGTCAAATATTTCTTTGAAGAACATGCTTTGTTGAGACTTCCTTAATGATGGCTTCCTTGAAACAGTACCAGTTATCTGTGTTCATTTCCTTGGTAAGGTCAATTGTTTCAGAAATTTCTCTCTTTCTAATAAATTACCATAATGTCTTTGCTTAAGTTTCATAATTATCTTAAATTTGTATAGAATATCTTCTTTCTGTCCTTTTAAAATGGTGTTGAGATTTGAAATACAATAGTTATTCCATATTTCCATTTGCCATCTTATGTAATTTTATTTTGGTTCACTTTGGTCCTAAAATGAAGGGTAGCCATTAAAGTTGTTGTCCTGTGTGACCTAGAGATCACGGGTTCGAGTCTCAGAAACAACTTCTTGCAAAACATGACTCTTCCTCGGTATCCCGAATTGGTGGGAGTTTTGTGTATCAGGCTAGCCTTTCTCTTTGGTCCTAAAACATATTTAGGAAGATCTGTTTTTGCACATTGTAGAAAAGAGATTATTGGCTAGATTGAACACTTTTGGTGCTAGTTTTTAGGTTTTGAATTTTTGCTGGGAGATAAATTGTCGTTGTATACCAATTATTTAGAATTAATATCTCATTGTGTAAATTTTATTGCATTTGTAATTCTGAATAGCATTGTGACTGTGAGTGGTTTGTGCGAAGAAGGAAATAAATTAAGATATTGAAAAAGAGTAGAGACAATTAAAATTATCATTTTTTCTTATTTAGATATTTATTTCTATATATACTGGCGAGTTTGGTCTATAAAAGGAGTTTAGATTATTTAATCATTTTGAATTAATAAAAGTTTAATTTTTCTCCTTTGTGTGAGAACTTTTCTTCTTTGTGTGACAGTTTACATGTCAGGATAAGGTTCATATCTTTCTTCGTCTGTGATGTGTTAGTGGTTATCTTGAAACTTAATATTTTTTTGTCTAAGGTCCAATTGCTCTAATAACTAAGAAATATTGACCAACCTGTTCAGAATGCTTAATCCAAATAACCTATGATAAAGATATCCCCTAAGTTTCAGGTTAAAATATACTTTTCATTTGTTTAACTGAGATAACCCATCCTTTAATGACCAAGAGAGAGAATAATATAGAAAACTAAGAACTGCTTGCTGGGTTATACGTTGACTATTTATTTTAGCCCTGAACATGCAGAACCTGCAGTTTGGGTTGACAGACCGACAACTCAGCTAACTGGATTTATCTGACTGATTAAAGGATGCCATTTTAATTTGACGATCTTGGATTTGTGATCCAACTTTTCCATCGCTTCAGTGCTACATTATGTGATATTTGATAGTCCTAGAAATTCATCATTTCTCATATTTGATGGTCCTAAAAATTAATCACTTTTACCTCTTTTTTATTTTTTTTTAATCAATCATTAGGTCATATATGTGTCACAACACTTTAATGATTGAAGGAGTCCTCTACTTTATCCTTATTTGTATTTCTTATGTATGTCTTTTTTGAACTATTTCATATGTTCCATATCCTTCCAATTGTTAATTATGCATTCTCATATTTCTTATTCTAACAGGACTTCTTAATTTAATACCATCTTGATGTAGAGGATTTTGGAAGCTTTTATCCTTTCTTTTTGAATTTAGTTAATGCTATATTTTCATTTTTTTAAGGACTTGCAAGGAGTAGCTTTTCTGCAGTTTGTGTGGCAACAGTGCGTTCATCCGGTCTTCCTGCAGCTCAATGCTTTACTTCTAGGATTGCTGGGGATGTATCAAGATCTTTTCTGTATCCCAAAAATTGTGAAATGGGAGATAACTCTATAGATGGACAGAGACTTTGCAGGAATTATTGTTGATGAATTGTCTAATAGCAGAAAGTATTCCAGTTCTCTCAGCACTGAACTTGGTAAATGTAACCTGGATTATAAAGTTGCGAGCTTCCAGAATTCTACGACTTACCTTAAAGAAGGAACTAATAGCAGATGCTTTAACATGAGGGTCAAAAGACTTTTCAATGAGCTGTTACCTTCTGAAATGGATGAAAATGCTGATGTGGTTTGTAACATTTCCAAAGGGAACCCACCACATTTGCTTATAAGTGATAATGGTGCTGCAGGATTAAGCTATGTTGTTTCCCAGGAACCTAGTGATTTGTCTCAGGCAAATGCATTGGACATTGTAGATCAGTTTCTTTTAATCAATGATGTGGGTTCGTCTCAAGAAAATAAAAATGTGGGAACTGATACTTTAAAGTCGCCTCATGTTTCTGGTGCAAAGATAATAAAACTTGTGGCTGAAAGAACAAATTGCACAAGTCCAGTTGGGAAGCCAGAAGTTTTTGATTGGAATGACAGCCTTGAAGATGAAGGCGGTGGTGAAATTTTTACTAAAAGAAAGGATTCGTTCTTTGATGGAAAATGGGGTGGCCTGAAAAGTCATAGCCACTTTCAAAAATCTAGGCAAGACATCTCACGTAAAATAAGAGATGAAATTGGTATGCACGGAAGGAACGGTGCAAACTTTGAAAACACTGAAAGAGGGAATGCTTCAGCTCATTCAGATTCAAGGTTTGTAAGATCAAATGTTGTAGGTAGTGGACAAATTCATATATCTGAAACAAACATAAAAAAGAATTTGTTCAAGGATAAAAATGAAGAAGCAAACTTAGTTCCTTTACAGAATCAATTGGATGCTTCTGACACAAAAGGTGGATTGGTAGGTTCAACTGAGGTTGGTCCTGATACTCAAATGGCAGCAGAGGCGATGGAAGCTCTATTCCATGGATCACCATTTAATGAAGAAAATGGGATTGTACATCCTCTAGTGAGGAATCCAACTCAGGATGTCAGCAAAAATCTAATGATAAAGAGGTTTTCAATTCCTCTGCAAAAGAGTACTTCTAATGATTGTTCTGATGGCATTATTACACGCTGTAAAAAGAGAAAAATGCTCTCTACAAAATCAAGGGAAAAAAGCCCTAAGTTACTTAAAGTTGGTTCTACTAGCTCAAAAACCAAAAATAATTTGGCGGGTAGAACTGTTGCAAGCAGGGACAAAAAGAGGCTAGTTGGTCAACCAGATGATGTTGGCTTAGTCAGTGGTCATGATTCTTTTAATTCCTCTAAGAAGAATCCACAAGGAATTGTGGTAAATGAGAAACAAAGGCAAGAGAATCATATTTTGGTGGACAATCATTTTGCTTATCAGACTAGGAGTTCTAAAAGATTTGAACAAAAAAAGACTTTACTTGACGCAAATCAATCTACTACATTTACTGATGCACTAATTTCTAAGGATGTAAAAGGCCGGGATGCTCTTTTTGCCAATGTGTCTGGATCATTAGAAGTTGTGGGTTCAGATCTATCCTGCAAAGTAAACAAGAATCCAACAACACAAACTAAGCCGTTAAATTGTACTCTGCACAGGGAAGAATTGCATACTTCATTTCCACTAGATGGTTCTCACTATCCAAAACAAAGAAGAACAAATCATGTAACTTCAGGCAACTTGAACTGCACCTTGAATAAAACATCATCTGAGGCAACTGACCAGTCCTGCAAACAAGGAATGAAGAAGAAAATATTTGTAAGAAGCATAGCAGAGATCCTAGATAAGGCTAAGCGAAAAAGGCGTTCCAATTTTACTTGCACTAGATTCCATTTTGATAGAGAGCCTTGGAGTACTACAGTGTTACAGATGATTTATGGTACCAAAACAAGATCATCACTTAAATCTCCAGTTAGACCAGTTTCAGATGGTGACAGATCAACCAGGAACAATTTACTTCAAACGTCAGGAAATGCCAATGTTCAGGACAAGATTTTGGATGCTGAAAAATCAAAACTGCTCACAATGAGTGCCAAACATGTTGAAGATGCAACACATGGTACATTTTATGAGTCACCGGCTGAAAAAGTGCAGCCACAAATAAATTTGGTATGTAGAACAACTAAAGATACCAATGTTGACTCACCTATTTGCACAGCTAATGATCCTACTAGATTGTGCATCAAAACTGTATCATCATCATCTATAGCTGCTAGAGAACTTCGAAGATTAGAAGCCTTTACTAAGGATTCACTTACCTTGCTGAAAGATACACAGAGACGAAAAAATATGCCTGGTGTTTGCGTTTTATTTAGTCATCATTTGGCTGAACAGACTATAAAACAGCAGAGGAAGGTAACTTGAATAAGATTTCCATGGCTAATCATTTAAAGGTATTGGTTGTCAGTTATCAAATGATATGAAATGACACCTTTTCCTTTTTTCTTTTCAATTTTGAGTAGATATTAGCACGTCTTGGACTTCCGATTGCTTCTTCAATTTCAGAAGCAACTCACTTTGTCTCAGACAAGTTTGTTCGTACACAGAATATGTTAGAAGCTATTGCGACAGGTAAACCTGTAGTAACACCTATGTGGCTTGAAAGCTGCAGACAAGCGAATTGCTATATCGATGAAAAAAACTATATACTGACGGATACAAAGAAGGAGAGAGAGATAGGGTTTAACATGTGTGTGTCTATTGCTCGTGCATGTCAAAGTCCTCTTTTGCAGGTAATCTGGAGCTTTTGAAGGGTGTAGCTAAATTTATGGCTATGTTGTTATTCACTACTTAGCATTTTGGCAATGTAACTAAATACATTAATCTTTTTTCTCATCCTTTTCTTTGCAGGGAAAAAAGGTGTTCATAACATCAAATGTCAAACCAAATAGAGAACTAATTGCAAGCTTAGTTAAGGCATGCAATGGCCAGGTTATTCATCTCTTCTTTTCTACATATCCAAGGTCCATCTGTTAAATTCATATTCCTATTCATTTTTACTCATTCACCAGTTGTATCTAATACTGCGTATTAACAGTACACTGCAATATAATTTAGAAAGCACAAGTCAGTATAATAAACTATAATCTAATTAATTTGAATATTATTAATGATATAACATTGCATATTGCTTAATGAATTAATAACATCCATGTAGCCGACTCCAATAGTTGTAGCAAATATGGCTCAGATGATGATATTAACAACATTCTGAAATAAAACCACTCAATTAGCAAAGTGTACTATGCCTAGTTTATTTGCAATTTTCTCATATTGACTACTCATTAATAATGAAATCCTCCTCTGAGTTCATGTTGATCGAAGTTTAAAAACTAAGGGACAGCTACTGCAAGTGCTTAGTTCAAAGATAGATGCTAGATTTGTAAATGTAGTAAGAATGATAGATTTATCACATGGCCAGTGATAGAACCCAATTTTGCCGTGAAATGATATCAAATATTATTACGGAAACGCCTCTCTACACTAATACAGTATAGGAAATGGCTCGAATCTATCTTACAGAGAATGTAAACGATGTCGGTAAATCTTAGGATCGAATTTTTTGTAAATGGGGTTTTGGGTTTGAAATGCAAAATGCCAAAAGACAGATACAATCGACAAGCAAAACAAATAATGAAAAATTAAACAACTAAACTATGAACACAAGCAATTCATGAAAATGTATGAAATGCAATCCAATCAAACCTAACCTTCATGCAACATATTATCTAACCAGACCATAATCAAATCAACAATGTAATGTGAAGAATTTTGGGAGATTAAACTAACTTGAACAAATGAAACTAATGGAGCCTTAAGCAAACTATACTACAATTGTAAACAATTCATGAAAATATAAAGCAAGGCATTATGATCTAACCTAATCTATAAGCATTCTTACATACATATGAGCATTAAATCATAATCAACAATTAAACACAAATTTAGTTTAAATGCAGAATTCAAACCATCAAAATTACAATAGCGGAAGGGGAATTAACCAAACATGTTCATCAAATGAACCAACTAAGAGATACACTCTACTAATGATTGAATCTATCTGGATTGGAATTAAAGCTTACAGATCTAGGGAATTCCCAAAACTTGCAATGAATTACTTCGAAGAAGAAGAAGGCCAAAGATAGTTGTCATCGGGAGTGTCCACCTGAGATATAGATGAAGTGATCTGAGGCCTATGGATGAGGTGATCGGCTGATGGTAAATCCAGCAAGTGGTGATGGCATCGGAAGAAGCGGCGATGGGGTGGTAGTTGGCTGTGAGGAAGATAAACCTCTTTACCTCGATGGATGTCGATGGATGAGGAAGGATAAGCCCTTAACCTTGATGGATGAAGGTCGATGAGCCCTTAGTGGCCGGTGGTGGCGGCCATCGTCCCTCCTCTGTTCTGTGTCAAAAATCGTGATCTGTCTCTGTCGTGGCTGATTGCTGCGGGATGAAGAACTCTTGTGGATGATGGTTGAGGAAGGGAAAAGCCCCTTAACCTCTGGTTGTGGTGCTTCGATCGTCTTCCTTCGCTCCTTTGCTGTTCAGATCGTGCCTATGCATTGGCCATTGTTCAAAAACTGAAGAAGAAATGGCATTGTAGCTTCTCGTTTTAAATCTGATTAGATATGAACGGATGACCAGAAACTCTCTAGATCTTGATCAACAGCTGGATTGATTCAGATTTGGATTAAAAGCTTTAGATTTAGATCAGTGGTCTTGATCTATACTATGTTTGACTTGGATGGACCAGATCGTGATGGATGGCTTGATTCCTTTAGATCTTTAAATGAACAATTAGATCGATCCAAGTTGATCCTTCTCCTTGATTGCCCAAGATTTGACTCCAAATTTGATCCGACTTAGTCTATGGCCCCTTGGTTGCCTACAAAGAATATCACATTCAAATAATTAGTACAAAACTCCCACAAATATAAAGGAAATTGTATTAAAAGCTCAAAATGAATCCATCCTCGTAAAGTATGGTACAAATATGGATTCAAACACAAAAAAGATTAAAATAATGTATTTAGGGACCTAAATAATGCAATAAAATGATGGTTATCAGCCTGCTAGCCTGCTGGCTGAATATCACCCATCAGCTGAAGGCATGAGATAAAATTTACTATGATTTAACCTAAATGGCAACTTAAAAATGAAAATGTATCTTCACATTTTTTGCATTTTTTTTCTGCATTTGTTATATCGTAAGCTAGTTCATATCTGGCATTTGCAACATAATGTGCTTTTATTTTCTTTAGATCGGATAGACTGGAAACAATATGCTACATAGCTGGTAACTTTAAAATACTCAGTTTTCACTCAATAATAAATTGCAATTTGTCAACTTTACTCAGGCAATGAAGAGATTTGGGAGATCAGCAAAGAACCAAGGAAATGTACCAGACGACCTTTTGGTTATCTCGTGCGAAGAAGATTACTCTGTCTGTATCTCACTCCTTGAAAAAGGTAATATATATCCCTTTTAATCACATTAGGGTTTTAAAAGAGATGGTATAGATAGTTGTTTCAAGTCAAAACCCTCCAGGTGTTGGCATTTTCAGCTCGGAGCTTCTGCTTAATGGTATAGTCATCCAGAAGCTAGAATACGAGAGGTTAGTACTACTTATGGAGATATCAGATCTATGAGAGTTCCAGACCTAATACCGTTTGTTCTCAACCATTACAGGCATCGGCTCTTTCTAGATCATGTGAAGCAAACCCGGTCAACTATGTGGCTGAGACACAAAGGCTGATCAGTTTTTTCCTGTTACCAAAACTGCATAGTGCTTCAACTGGTTCTCACGAATGTGTACTTTCACAAGGTAGCCTCACTAGATTGTAAATTTGCCTACCTACGGATGTGAAGTGTGTAGAATGTATGTCTTCATCTCAGCGGTTGTATCGTGGCCGAGCTGTGTTATTATTGTTTCCTTTGTTTATCACTTTACAAACTGTTTCTTGTTACTCTTGTAACTAAACTGCAAGATCCTGAAGGCAACACCCTCACAAATTGAAGTAACAGTCTTCAAGATGTATGAATGGTTTGGTTGACTAATTACAACAGGTAATTAAAATATTAATTTCAAAGTAACGGGTTTGCCAAATGAGTTAGTATGTCAGTGAATTCAATGAGAGGTGTTTTATTCTGTTACAGATATTACTCTGGCATAATTTTATAAGATAATGTTTCTAATAATTATGCTTTCGATGTGTTGATTATATTCCTTTTAATCAAATTGTCACTTTGCTGTGTCTTCACATGTAATATAACCACAACACAATCAAATATTCCGTAGCTTATTTTCGCGGAAGAAAACTTACACTAGTCATTCATAACCCCCTTTCTTTTTTCTGAAATTGGACTCAAATCTACATCACCAAGACATGTCTATTTATTAGAATTTTGCTATTCAATTAAAACCATTCATGCATTCTATGATGAGTTGATCAGATTATGATTCATAATTTCATACTCATCATCACCATAAATTCCATATAGATTGTTTTTAACTAATTAATACGTTTAAGAATAACTGAGTATTTTTTTCCATATTAAATCTCCATATTATAAAGCAGTATACAGAGAACTATTTTACTTTTATACTATATTATTGATTTCAAATAAACAAAAATAACTAATTTTGAATACATTTTTAGTTTTTATATCATATGATCTAATTTTTTGAGAATATTTTAGTCAGATGTGAGAATATTTTATACGAGGGAGAGGGCTTCAAATAAACAAAAAGAATTAATTTTGAATAAATTTTCATCTCCATACTTTTATACTTGGTATATTCATTTATTATTTTGTTCATCCTCATATATTCGCACTGTAGATGCAATCATATTTTAATGTGTGTATCAAGAGTTTAAGTTAAGTT
>JBAMIB010353569.1:0-10997 GCA_037177415.1 Kaempferia rotunda | reverse complement strand
CTTTTGTCCACTAACAGAAACGGCCCTTCGCATTCGTTGGTGGTTCCCATCCCCAACGCAATCTGCTTGCCGTGTGCTCTCTCTCTCCATCTCCCTTTCTCCCCCGCGATTTCGCTTTCCCGCCATAATGCAGCGTTCCCTCGGTTGCCCCTGCCATGAGTGCCATCGTTTATAGGCACAGCTGATCAACCAAACCCCTCCTTTGACTGGAAGCCGCAGCTTTCGCTTTGCCCACAGGCTCCTCGTTTCTTCGCCTGCTAGAACTATGGCATCAGAGGCTTCTCCCGGCACCAACAAGCTGCCCGAACTCAAATTAGGTTTTTTTTCCCCATTCTTTTCCTGCGTGTTCTTGATTCCTGTCTTTGTTTCTGTTTCGCCTTTGATTATCTTGTGGTTTAATTATTGTGCTGCAGATGCTAGGCAGGCACAGGGATTCATCTCCTTCTTCAAAACCCTCCCCAAAGTAAAGTTCTTCCCTTTGTCGCCTCGTTGTGATTCATCTGTATTTTTATCTTACATCGCCATTAACTTGATAAACGTGGATTGTGCGTGTTCTGATAGGATCCTAGGGCCGTGCGCTTTTTCGATCGCCGGGTGAGTTCATTTGCCTCTTCACAGGATACATGTCTTTAATTACTTCTCCCTATTCTGGCAGTACTTGTTGTTCTGTTCTTTAACACCCTGATCTCTACCCTCTATTTGTTGTTCTGACTGGGATCCGCTGTTAGCTCACTGAACCTAGTGCTTCATGAGGTGTTTTTCTTGTATTTTTTTTACTCAACATCATGCTCTGAAAAGATAATTCAAAATGATTCTACTCTTTGTTAACTAGAACGAAAGAAGTAATGATCTATGTTATAGTTAGTATATTTGGACCCTGAAACCCAAGTGAGGGAGATTCGGACACCATAGATTTGCAAGATAATTTCATTTCTAGGAAGAGGATTAATGTTCATTTTGTTCATCAGTGATTCCCTGAAGTATGTAAATGAAGAGTTGGGGATTTTTGCACCTGAGAATTTTATAAATTTTTCTCATACAACATCCAAGAGTCAAGGAAACTTGATGGCCATGTTAACCTGATAAAATTTTAACCAAATATTTAAAATAAATAGCACTTAGGTGGTTATTGCTTGGTTAAACACTAGTTTTATAACTATTGAAACTTCCAAAAGAGCTTGCCACATTAATGTGTGGATTATGTTGCATGAAATGAGTTTTTTTTTTCTCGCTTTGATGGCGATGTTGGAGGTATATATATTTGTAATATGTAATAAAAAAAACATGCATAAATTCTTAGGCTGTGAGGCTTGCCACACTATAAAGTGTCCTCCACTGCTCTAAGAGTTTTGTGTAGATTTAAGGTAATTGCTAAATCTAGCCTAAACTTTACATTTTGTAACAAATGTAGCCTGAAATTTCAGAAACATTTAATTGAGCTTGAACAAATTTATAACAAATATAACCAACTGTTGTATTTCAATTGCGAATTTTGAGTTTGCTTCTGTACTCGCTTCATGTTTATAAATTAGTCTAGTTAGCATCTTAACTATATGTGCTAAATTGAACCTAATAAACCCAAGTTAAGTCTATCTCAAACTTTACATAATAAGCCATCAAACCTAATGATATGAATAAACTAACAAATATAGTTAGATGTGAAATGCATGTTAACTAAGTAAATTTGTATGACACTGCGAACTACCCAATCCAATGATTCGATAGGAGGGGCTTAATGAATGGACATATTTGTCACCTAATATGTTACCACATTTTAAGTTTAGGCTATAATAGTCCGGTCAATTGCATAACCTAACACAGACTATTGATTTTCTGACAGACCTAGCTCAAGGTTTAAAAAGCCTTGAACTTGGATAAACATTTCCTTATCATTATGATTTGTCCGTAAGCTATGTCTAATCTTCAAGATCTACTTTACCAGGACTATTATACAGTTCATGGTGAGAATGCTACTTTTGTTGCAAGGTCATATTACCACACAACCACTGCTTTGCGACAATTAGGTAGTGGCTCAGATGGTATTTCCAGTGTGAGTGTTAGTAAAAACATGTTTGAGTCTATAGCTCGTGATCTTTTACTGGAGAGGACAGATCACACATTAGAGCTATATGAAGGAAGTGGTTCAAATTGGAAATTGGCAAAAACAGGAACACCTGGCAATATTAATAGTTTTGAAGATATCTTGTTCGCCAATAATGACATGCAGGATTCCCCTGTGACAGTTGCATTGTTTCCTGTTTTCCGTGAGAACCAGTGTACCGTGGGACTAAGTTTTGTAGATATGACCAAACGGAAACTTGGTGCAGCAGAGTTCCTTGATGATAATCAGTTCACAAATACTGAATCCGTTTTGGTAGCTCTTGGTTGTAGGGAATGTCTTATACCTGCAGAATGCGGAATATCAATAGAATTCAAAGCTCTTAATGCAGTTCTATCCAAATGTAATGTTCTTCTGAGTGAAAGAAAGAAATCTGAATTCAAGTCAAGGGATTTGATGCAGGATCTCAGTAGGATCATCAGAGGGCCTCCTGAACCTGTTAGAGATTTGCTTTCAGATTTTGAATATGCATTGAGTGCCCTAGGTGCATTGATATCTTATATGGAATTGCTTGCTGATGATAACAATTATGGGAATTTTACCATTGAAAAATACAACTTAGATAACTGTATGAGGTTGGATTCTGCAGCAATGAGAGCACTAAATGTCCTTGAAAGCAAAACGGATTTTAATAAAAATTTCAGTTTGTTTGGTCTAATGAATAGAACGTGCACTGCTGGCATGGGCAAAAGGTTGCTTAATAGGTGGCTGAAACAACCTTTGTTAGATGTCGATGAAATCATTTGTAGGTTAGACTTGGTTCAGGCATTTGCAGAGGACGCAGAGCTTTGTCAAGGATTGAGACAACATCTGAAGAGAATTTCTGATATTGAGAGGTTGACCCAGGCACTGAGGAAGAAGAGATCTAATTTGCAACCAGTCATAAAATTGTATCAGGTAAATCTTTAGTTTCTTTTGGAAATATATCTTTTTTTTTAAATGACTCAGAACATTGATTATACTGTTTCATTTTTACTTCTTTTATGTCTAATTATATAATAATCTCTTTTAACACATTATCTTCCATGAATAGTCAAGCATTAGGGTACCTTACATAAGAGATGTACTTGAGCATTATGAAGGTCAATTTTCCTCACTGTTAAGGAAAAAGTATTCCGAGCCTCTAAACTTCTGGATGGGTGAGGATAAACTAAATAAGTTCATCTCTCTTGTTGAAATCTCTATTGATCTTGATCAACTTGAGAATGGAGAATACATGATCTCACCTGGGTATGATGAAAGCTTAGCTGTGCTAAGGAAGCAACTCGACGAAGCGGAGCAACAAATAAACAATTTGCATAAACTAACAGCAAATGATCTTGAACTTTCTATTGAAAAGTCATTGAAATTGGAGAAGGGAACACAATTTGGACATGCATTTAGGATCACAAAGAAAGAAGAACAAAAGGTGAGAAAGAAACTTAATAATGCTTACATTGTTCTGGAAACTCGAAAGGATGGTATAAAGTTCACAAATTCGAAATTAAAAAAGTTGGGAAATCAGTACCAAGAGATACTGAATGATTACACAAATTGTCAGAAAGGTCTTGTGGCTAGAGTAATTGATGTTTCTGCTTCCTTTTCTGAGGTACTCAAGCTGACACTTACAAATCTCATTTCAAATAAATTGCGTCCAGTTTTTTATTTGTTGTGTTCTGTTGCATAGATATTTGAGGCTGTTGCTGGGATTCTATCTGAGATGGATGTTCTTCTGAGCTTTGCTAATTTGGCAACCAGTTGTCCTGTCCCATATGTGAGACCAGATATCACACCATCGGTGAGAATCCTGCAATAGTTTTATCTATTTCTTACAAACATGTGGTTTGATGAACTTTTTGTCTACTTGCAGGATCAAGGGGATATCATACTAGAAGGTTGCAGACATCCTTGTGTGGAGTCTCAGGATGGTGTTAATTTCATACCTAATGATTGTAAACTAGTATGTACATCGTTAAGTTGCAAAATCCTTTGAGCATTTTATCACAAGTATTTTCTTTTGACTAGTTTCTTTGCTTGCTTGTTCTAGGTCCGTGGAAAGAGTTGGTTTCAGATCATAACAGGGCCAAATATGGGTGGGAAATCAACTTATATCCGGCAGGTAAGTGAACTGTGGATGCTATAAATCATGTTATTCTTGTCTTGTTCACCTTATGCAAAGTCAATATTCCACTAGATATATACCCACCCAAAATTATCATTTTGGGGACAATTTTGCATTCTATGAATGACATCAATATTATTTTTTTGTTAGTATCTTTCTTAGGGTTGCAGTAGTAAAAAATAAGTTGTCAGTCCAGCTTGTGTTTAATGTTAAAATTTTGTGAAATTGTTGTGAAATTTGTATATAGCATACCGACACTCATCATTAGTGGTTTAAAATAGGTCAGACTGTGCAATCTGATTGATCTAGCCTATGTCATGCATGCCTGGGCTAGGCCCAACCCACATGGTGAACTAGGATGTGAGGTTTGGCCCACGGGCTCAACCGAGCATGGCTCCATTTTAGCAATCCATGTGTAGGACTAGGCTCGTGATTGAAAGAGGGAAGAACCCATCTCAGCAATCTAAAGGGGTAAAAACAACAATCAAAATGGGATTAAAAAAAACTAAAATGCCTCCCATTTTAAGTAAAAATGGTCAGCTTGGGATATTTTGGTCTACCATGGTCTAAAATTACCAAATTGTTAGTAAAAAGTTCCTAAAATTTCCTTACAGATACACCAAGTTTTATTTTTTGTATTTCCCCTTAATTTTTTATTTTTTTAATCCTTTTATTTTAGCTTATACTTATTTTCTAAATATTTTTGGATATTTATATTATTTTAATATTTATATTAATTTTTTAAATAATGTTTGGCCTAACGAAGTGTGTCATGCTTGGCATGACACCTAAATAGATAGATCGGTCCATTGACACCTCTACTCATCATATGTCACTTTTGTCCAATGGAATACATAAAATATGAAATAGATATATTGACGATGATTAACCATCATTCATCAGATGTTTCCTTCTTATAACATATTCATAAGCTATCTATGTAACATTTGATGGGCAATAGTAGATCGTGATTGAGCATCTATCTTATATGTATTGACATAATATATTAAATGGATATTATTATTAAATTTCCATTCTGATTCTACTTTAACGGTCACAAGTATAACATTGCCCTAAAAACTATAGAGATGGATAAAATTATTAGAAACAACCAAGTGCAGGGCATACCTAGTCTTATTCAACGATCGAAATGTCGTCTGACACGTACGTTTTTACTGTTCCGCCGGGGAAGCAAAATTGACACTGTATGCGCGGCCATTTCGAGTGCATCATGCGCACGTGCATCGCGAGCAGGTGGGTCGGGTCGGAGGCATCCTGGAAGCGTCGTCCGGAGGCGTCGCACAGAAACATATGCGCGATGCTCGCTCCTGTTCAAAATTAATATTGCGATTTAAATAATTCAAATAATTCTCAACTTAAGTGTGATATTTTAAAGAGGCTTTCATAGACCCTAATTAAATTATCCTAATAAAATATAGAAAAATATATTTAAATTTTTTTTTAAAATAATAAATTTTATTAATTGATATTCTAAAATTGTTTTTACTATTTTAAATTTTATTTAAAATTTTTGAAAAAATCTATAAACTTTAAAAAAAATCTAATAAATCAAATTTATATTCTGATGATTTTTAAAATTATTTTGTATTTTTTTACTGTTTTAATGTTTAATTGATATTCTAATATTTTTTACTATTTTAAATATATATTATTTAAATGAATAAATAGTTAATTTATATAATTATTATATATAAAATAACATCTTTGTATTAATTTATATAATTATGATTATTTAATCTGGGCGTTGGAGAATTATATAGTTGATCTAAGCAAAATATTACAAGAACCAATGCGTTCATCTGATTCATGCCAGTGCTCTTGATATCAGTAAAGAAACATATTATGATGTATTAATTTTAATTCTAGTTATTGATAGATCAATTTTCTTTAAAGGAAATTATATTTAATTATTTTTTAAACAATATTAAGTTGTTCAATAATGAAGAACTTATATAAAATCAATATACAATTTATTTTTAAATTATGCACAATAAATATATTTATCTAATAATTACGATATATAAATAAAAAAATACTGAAATCGTATCTGCATGACACGATATGATACCGAAATCGTATCGTTTTGGTTTGGGACCGAAAACTCGGTATTGATCAAGATTTTAAACCTTGGGAGTATCAACTAGTATTACTCATAATATGCCAGCCTTCTTGAGCGTGTCAAACTCATACTTTCATTGAGAGATATTAATCTCTCCTAACTGAGCAACCTCTCTACTAAGAAACTACTTTAGGTTGCTATGATCTTCAATTTGAAACTATTGAAGTTTTGTTTACAATCTTGTGATTCTGTTGTAGTTATCATCGAGAAGTAATGATGATATCATTCACATAACTGATAAGAATGATGTTTTGCAAGGGAAGATGTGATGGATTTGTATTTGTAATTACCCAAGATGAAAAAGAGTATAGCTGCGTTTACCAGACTATACTAAAATAGATTTCTTCAGCCCATATAAGTACCTCAATTTATAGATCAAATTAATTTCTCTCTGAGCAACAAAATCAAGGAGGTTAGTTTATATGGAAATTATTCTTGATGTTTAATTGATGTGATGACCAGTGAAATATAGTTGCCAATGTAAAAAAGCAGAGAATTGAGGTAATCACAGCTAGAAAGGAAAATATATCAAGTAATCAACTCCATAAATTTGAGTGTTATTTAGTCACCAAGTGAACTCTCAATTGATCCATAATTTCTCTTGGGAGGATCTGTATAATGAATACCCAATTACAACAATTATTGATTTTGTGGAGGAAAGAGGAACCAACTTCTAAGTCTGTAAGACTATCTCATCAATTATAGTATATTGTCATCATGAATAAGGCAAAACCTTTGGAACAATTTAAAGAAGAATGTGATGTGAAGGAAGAAATGAGGTAGAATAACTAGGTAAAAAAGGAGATATATCTAAAAAGAGGATGTGAAGTAGTGAACTTAGGAGTCAGGAGTACCTTTTTGAAAACCTATAGGGAGATCAACGTGAGTGACAAGTTCTGAGATAGTTGATGGTGCTGGAAAAGCTAGAGAATCTTGAGGAGTGATTGTAACAAGCTCAACTTTTGACCTTTTACTACAAGTCCTTAAATGGTTGAGGCTCTGATATTGGTATTTCAATAGGAGAGGATGATGAAGTAGGGACGCATAATCAAGGAACAAGAAGAATTGGATTAGGAACTGGAAGAACTTTTAAAACAGACAGAAGAACAAAGTAAAGTTAAAGAATGTTACGACTATTAAAATAAAAACCTGTTACAACCCAAGAGAATGACATTGATATTTTCTTACATGTAAGAATAACTAAAAAAATACATATTTGATAGATCTAGTAGACAATTTTTCTTTACCTGGAGATGCAAGATAAACAAAACAAGCATATGCAAACACACCCAGTGGGAGTAAGCAAAGGGAATCACAAATTGTGAAGAGGATTTGACTATGAAGATTTGGGAAAGATATGATATTTATAAAGTAACATGCAATGAGAATGACAATTCCAAAATTAAGTACATGTGAAGTTGTAATATACAATTGTTTTAACAGGATGTCTAGTTTTCTTTCGTCGATACTATTTTTAGAGTGTATGGCAACATGAAGATTGATTAAAAGATGCTTTGGCTAGAAAGGAAGGATTGAAAAGAATTTGAAATGCATCCTTCATGGAGTGCGAATGACAACTGTGTCTATTTTTCTCTCCCTAATATATGTTATTAGGGTGTATGGGAACATGGAGATTAATAAGGATATTTTGGCTACAAAGGAAGGATTGAGAAACATTTAAAAATTATTCTTGGGCTTTTGTCACTTCTCATTTTTTTTAAATATTTCAAACTGTCTTCTAATTTTGGCGTGGCAAGAAGAGAGAAAACTAAAAAGAATTCAGAATGTTTTTTTTATAAGAAGTCAACTCATTCTAGAGTAGTAATCAACGTAGGTAATATAAAATCAAACTTTGAGTATACACGGCCAAATATCAGACTATACTATGAAAATTAGTAACGAATCACATTTTAGATATTGAGTTGACAGAAGTTAACATTAAAGACAATATCTGATAAATCTGTTGTAGGTTTTATGCTTTTTACTCAATTTTGTTAATATATACACATATATGATTAAATATTGACTTCATGGCTTTGAATCTTGTGAATTATGCAGTGGGCCAGACCATATACTACTTGCATACACATTTTCTAAAACCTTGCATTACCAAATTTTATAGGACCAATGTGTGTCATACATTAGAATTATAGAATTAAGGTTTGATTGGTAGAGGGAGATCTAAGAATATGTTGTTCAGAGCAATTAACATTGATTTAAAAGATTATACTTTTGCATAGAGTTAAATAACACAAGAAGATCTTATGTAGTTGACCCCTTTATGGTTAGCAGTAAAGGGCCCCCCATCCAACCCTGGGACCACTTCTTTTGAGTTTATAGTCAAGAATATTTTCCAAACCAAGTCCTGCTTTTTGAAACACTTTCCTTTTACCATTTTGTTATAGGTGGTTGTTAATTTGTTATCTATGTTCCTAGTGAGAAGATTTTTTAGGTTTCTTTTTATACTTGCTTTTTGTGACCCTCGAAATTCCTGGGTTTTAGAATAACACAATCTATGCATTTGTGGATCTAAAAGTTTGAACACAATCTATGCATTTGTGGATCTGAAAGTTTGATCACTAAGCTTAATTAATTATGTTTATGACGTTGCACTTAGTTGTCTAAGCTTAATTCCACTTGAACTCTGATAACAACATGGTCGACGAGATGTGCTGATGACAAAAGTATAAGAAATTTGAGATAAATTTTAGAATCTAGAGATGAGTTCAGTAAATCTAACACTGAATATATGAAATATTATTTTAATAATGTGAAAAGAAACAAGGAAATATTTAAGATGGAATGACATGAAATTGTTGTGAAATTTCATGGATATATCATTCACCAAGAGATATTGATGAAGAAACATTTAATAGAACAAAGAGCATGTGCTTGAAATAGAATGGAACTTCTAATGCTCCTCTTTAATTAAAATGTAGAATTTATGAGTGATATGATCTGTCAACTAGAGTGTCATATGTTAAGATCTATTTGTGGGATTAATAGCAAAGATAAAATAATAAATATTAATATCCAAATATAATCTGGTTTTGCTTTATTAATAAAGTTAGACAATAGAAAATACGCTAAGATGATTCAAACATTTTTTAATTGAATTGTTAGAATTAAAAGTGAAAAAGCTAGAGAGAGGCCAAAAACAACTCTAGTTAATGTAATTATTAGTAATTTTTGAACTTTAGATATTGCTAGTGAATTATGTTGCATAGGTTTTGGATAATAATTATGTAGCCAATTTGAAATAGTCAGGAATAACATGGCCTGATGATCTCCTAGTAATCTCCTTGTTAAAAGTGCATGGGTGAAAAAGTTTATGTTTTTCAATGATTATGATGATCCTTGTGATGCTAGAACTTAGATAAGATGATTTTCTCTTCTCTGTAATCTTCATGTTAAAACAATATGAATCTCTGTTTTTTTTCTCCCTTGCAAGAGAGAAGGCTTTGGAAACTAGGCAAAAGGCAATAAGGGTCCTTTGAGTCAACATAGATTCAAATGAGATAATATCCTCTTCCAGTAATCATGGTGTTCAAAATACATGGGTGAGGAATCTTTATTTATTTTTATTCTATTTTTTGTGATTGAAGGTTTAGAAACCCAAGACAATAAGCAAATGAGGAGGCAAGAGGTTTGCTAATAGCTCTTATTGTCTTTATGGATATATAGATAAATTTGCTCTCTTAAATCTTTTTGGAAAGGCCATTAGTTAGCCCACATAAAATAAAATAGAATTATTGGCTTTTTACTGAACCACATATGTAAGTTTTCAAAATTATCAAATCGCGTAGGGTTGTTTTAAAATTACCAAATCACGTATCTATTTTCCATTTTACTCCTATCAGTCGATTGATTTTTTGGATTAGTCAAATCGATTTTGCTCTGTGCCGAAACGTTAAAATTTTGAGTAAATTAGTCGACTGATTTATTTTTTTTTCAGTTTTTTTTATTAAAATCGATTTTAGGTAAAACCGGTTGATAGACCAAACAATCTTGAATTGATATGAAATTAGTTCCTATATGTTCGGCTAGTTCTTCTGATTATATCCATGCCCTCAAACGTCAATTTGATCTAATATATTAAGAGCAGTGATTTTTTGAACACGAATGTGTTCAAAAAATTTAATTTTTGTTTAAAAAATCATTGCTCTCAATATATTAAGTTAAATTGATGTTTGAGGGTATGGATATAATCAAGAAATATAGACAAACATATAGGAACTAGTTTCATATCAATCCGAGGTCATTTGGTCTATGAGTCAGGTTTGCCCAAAACTGGTTGATGAACCAAACGATCTCGAATTGACATGAAACTAGATCATATGTGTTCAATTAGTTATCCTGATTATATTCATGCTCTCAAACATCAATTTTACTCGAGTAATGATTTTTTAACATGAATTGAATTTTTCAAAACATTCATGTTTAAAAAATCATTCTAATATATTGGGTCAAATAAACATTTGAAGGCATATATACGAACACATAGGAACTAGTTTTTTGCCGAGGTCGTTTGGTTCATTAGTCGATTTTATCTAAGATCGATTGATAGACCAAACGATCTCGGATTGACATGAAACTAGATCCTATATATTCGGCTAGTTCTCCTTATTATATCAATG
>JBAMIB010353568.1:0-21565 GCA_037177415.1 Kaempferia rotunda | reverse complement strand
AACTCTAGATCTATAATTGATTAATGAGAATTTTTTCAATAATACCCGCAGCCGAGGGATATTAATGTAATTTTATCACAGACTTCACCAAATTAATTGAAAATATGTTAGTATTGGGGTCAGATTCTTTATAATATAGTAAGATGTTATTAGAATACTTCTTATAATTTCTTATTATAATTTTACTTTATATGCTCGAATTATTTGTAATATTGGAGTGCTATATGTACTTCTTTGATTAATCTGGATGAGTGATAAAAAATTTTTATAAGACTAAATCGATCAATTTTAGAATTAATTTGATTGTAAAACTTGAATACCTATATTATAAAATGTACGAAAAGAGAAATTAAAATATCCGGTCAAAATTAAGGCACAACATTTTAATATATTTCTATTTTAAAAATATCTTAATTTCATGTTATTGTAATAGTTATGTCATAGTTATTACAATGTACATTAGGTGTAATAAAATTAATATTTTTAGAATAAGTGCTATAATAATCGAAAAAATAAGAATATTATTAGAATGAAAAATATTAGAGTGATATTTTTGGCATTAGAAATATTTCGAGGTGTTATTTTAATTTTTTAAAAATGCGAATAATGAAGGACGCTCTTTTATATTCCCCCCCTTAAAATAACAATAATAAATTATAGGCATGTCTCCATAATAATTAAGAAAAATGTGGAGCATTTGGAGAAATATTAAAACCATAATAGTCAATTTTTTGGTCAAAATACAGCCTGCTGACGTCATCCATCGTGGCAATTAATTTATAAAGCCGATAGGGATATGATTTTACCCTCCCAACGATTCCGCTCCTTCAATTTGCCGGCTAGGGTTACGGGGACTTGTGGTTCGAGGTCGGTTCTGGAGCTGCGAGGAGCTTAGCACGGTTGCTGCCCTACTGCGTCTGATTTGCCGAAGCTAGGGTTCCTAAAGATTGAATTTTGGAAGAGATCGTTTGCTGGGTGTCGGGAGTCGCTGTCGAATTCGGTCTGCCCATGAGTGTTTTGGATTTCTGAGCGATTTTTTTAGCCCAATGTCTTGGGCGGGACCAGAAGACGTCTTGCTCTCCACTTCCCTTGCTAGCTATCTGGACAGTGAGTTAGACTTTTCTGGATAAATTTGCACAGGCAATATCTTGCTGTTAGATTTGTTTATCAGATCCAAGATTTGAACTTGCTTTTAACTGCTTATGTTGTCCACTCCTGTTTGGGTTAGAGCTTTCGATTTTGGGGTCTTTTGTGCTGTTTAATTTCCACTTCTTATTACTTCTTTTGCAGCAAGAAGAAGTAACAAGAAGTGGAAATTTGATTTGTTAGAAGTCGGACTGAGTATGGGTTATTTCTGAACTCTTTTATCCCCTTGATTGTCGTTTGCTATTAGTGATTTAAAATCCAAAGAGACTACGTTGCTTCCTGTATATACATGTCTTCTGTCGAAATTTTCATTAAGGTAGGCTAGAATGGATATTTCGTCTAGTTATATGTTTTTGTTGGGAACAAAGAGCCCTCATCCTAAATGCAAGATGAATTGGACTTGAAAATTACATGAACAAATCTGACCAATACAGAATTATATGAAAGACAATCTAAAGAGAAAAAGTATGGGGAGGAGGTGAGAGGAGGGAAGGAAATTGTTTATTTGGTAGAGGGAAGAGAAGGGATTGCAAAGTTGAATGACTAAATACAGCTCCAGAGGCAAGGGTGTTGATGTCAAATCTTGGGTCGGGAGTAGTGGTAAATGCCTTTGGAGTAGGTACGGATAGTAGGGTTGTGGAGAAGTTGATGAAGATGATGGTAGAAGTTGATGCCTTTGTAAAGGGAGTTTAGCCAAGAAGTTGATGGTAGAAGTTGGTGAAGATGGAGAGCTAGATGGTGAACATAACAACAGAATAGGAAGAATGGATAGGGGTTGTCTTCTTAGCATTTACAAAAGGCCCAGACATTTCACTTCAATTTAGTTCCTCTCTGATGGTTCCATCCCATTTTGATAGAAATGTTGGGGTGTTTTTTGCAGTCCTTGGAATCCTTCGGCAACTTCTCCCTTATTTTGTCTCTCGAAGTAAATTGGTCACTGAGTTATAAGCACAAACAACCCTCACATCGTAGGCAATGTTCTCGAAATTGGACTAGATATTGAGCTTACAAGGTTAATTGTTTGAATTAGTGTAATCAGCTGACTCAAAAAATAGCGACAATATACTTTATATTTTTTATGTTCATCAAACATTATTATTTCTGTTTAGTATAAATATTAAAATTAAGATAAATTATTTCAAATATGAAAGTCATGTATAATAAAAGGGTTAATTACTAATTCTATCATACACCTATTTAAGTTTTTTTTTGGTAGATTAACGATAAGAAAGAAAAAATAAAAATTATAACCTTAGAAAAGCAACCCTAGAAGTATCTGCCAACAAGAAGGTTGAGGTGCCTTGTGGGAGAGAATGAAACACCTTCATTCGGTCTGTATTTGATGCTCCAATCTTGGCCATAAAGTCAAGCACAGAAATTCCCTTCTCTTAAAGTACACTCTAACCTAATTGTCCAGTCCTTGTTCAGCAATGTGTCGAATACGGAATATTATACACACTAGCTGCAAACTTATCCATGGGAGGCATCTCCTCTTTCATCAAAGATATAACATTGCTTGAATCTGAGTAGCAAACAATGTGTCTAAATCCCTAGGACCAAGATAACGAGAGACCATGTAAAATAGCTACTAGCTTTTCATAAAGGATATTAGAAAAACTGATGGAACTAGCAAATCCTTTAATCCAAGCACCATGAGAGTTGTGAATAACACCTCCAAAACTTGCTATACCCCAGTTGCTTATACCCTAAATCCTATACCTGGGCTGCCTATGCAGCTACCATCCACGTTACGAACTGTGTGCTCAGTGTCAAGAGAACGCCAATGTACCCACTGCTCCCGCATAATATCATTTCTACTATCCAAGTAACAAACTTGAAGAGTGGTAGAAAAGTTACAAACAGTTGATAAAAGAGTGTACATGGGCATATTTTCCTTGCCAATACATCGTTGACAGGATTCTGAGTTGCAAATTCTCCCTCTTATGCCAAAGTTTGAATGTTGGGACAACATCATGGCAAGTTAGCCAGAAAAGAAATTTCACTTTTTAAGGCGCTTTGTGCTTCCATATCCATCTCTATATCCCTTGATTAAAGGACGCAACATTAGAATATTTTAAAAGCCAACAATTAATGTCTTCCTCTCATGATAAAACATCCTTAACTTGATCTTTAAAATCAACCCACATGTTATGAATAACCTCTTTTATCTCTTGAGTCATAGGAGTTATCACCTTATCCAGATCCCAACGAGAAGGGATCTCCTGGTCCACAATATGTGGACTGCTCTTGATCCCTTTTGATCCTTACCGTTGGATCAGATCAGGGATCCATGTATTACTCCCTCCTAATCTGATCCAATGGTGGAGATCAGAAGGGACCAAGAGTGGTTCATAATTTGTGGACTAGAAGATCCCTGCTTGTTACACTCGACGTTCATAACCTTGAGATTAACATCCTGGATATTAACATAAGACACCAAATGATACAATGGTTCAAGTAGTGTCCTAAGGATGGTATTAGAAAAGAGAGTCACCTACTCTAATGTGTTGGGGTTGTAAGGTTGCAAACATAGTCCCACGTTGAAAACACATGGGAAAGATCATGAGTTTATAAAAGAAAGATATCTCTATTGGTATGAGATCTTTTGGGTAGAGCCCAACAGCAAAATCATGAGGGCTTAGACCCAAAGTGGACAATGTCATGCCATTGTGGAGATATCTAAATTCTTTTGGACCCAACAATTGATATCAGAGCTCGCATAAGGACTAACCGTCGACTGTGCATAAGAGTCATGATCCAATTGAGTCATGTGGGTAGAATATTGACCTCGAACAAAGAAAGGGAGACTTCCATGTCCGAATCAAGAGGACCAGACACTAGACAGGAAGTTCTAGTTGCGGCTAGGCAAAGAAGTCCTAATAGGTCGGTTGGATTGAAGGGCAGGAAGTCCTGGTGAGTCAAGAATTTGATGTCAAACGGATATACTTTCGCTTGAGGGGGTCTGTGGTCTTTTGTTTGAGGGTGGATTGTAAGGTTGCAAATATAGTTCCACATTGCAAACATATGGAAAAAATCACGAGTTTATAAGAGAAAGATATCTCCATTGGTATGAGGCATTTTGGTAGAACTCAAGAGCAAAACCATGAGGGCTTAGATTCAAAGTGGACAATATCATGCCATTGTGGAGATATCTAAATTCATTTGGACCCAACACAATGCTCACGCCATAGCCCTTTCTAAGAACAAGTTATGCTTTTAAAATTGAGTTCCACACATGAAAGCCTCTAGCCTAATCACCATCAAGGAAAACACCATTCTGGATGTATTTATGGGATAAAATTTGGACCCATATCTTCTCTGGCTTATGCTGCATATCCCATACTAGGAGGGCCACATTAGCCTCCCTAGCTCTACGAATTTCAAGCCTACCATGAATTTCGAGCCCACCATTTTTCTTTTTCCGGGTTAGCTTATTCCATCCAACAAGATGCATGCCCTTACTGTTATTCCCCTTCCAAATAAAACCACGGATGACTTGGTCAATGAAAGCACAAATATTTTAGGAAGCCAAGAAACATGCATATAATACGTGGGAATAGAAGATACGAGGATGCCAAAACTTTTCTCCCAGCTTTATTTAAACACTTATGCTTCCAAGCTGCTAGACGAGCCTTCATTTTATCTATAATAAAAGCAAAGTCTTCCTTCTTGGTTCTCCCTTTGAGAATTGGAAAACCCAAATACTTGCCCAATTTAGTAGTACTACAGATGGAACATATAGTATCGAGATGTTCTGCTTTTTGTCTTAGCACACTAGAAGAATAGTAAGCTGGATTTAGTCACATTAACTTTCAACCCCTAAGCTCCACTAAAATTCTCGAAAAGATTAGCCACCATTCTAAATTGAAGTTTTTTTGCTTTAGTGAATAGGAGGACGCCATCAATGAAAACTAAATGAGAGACACCAGACCCCCATTTTTAGAGACCTTGGTAGGGATCCATCTTCTCATAACAACCTAGCCAATGATAGCCTCTCCCTACAAATTACAAAAAGGTTGGGAGAGAGAGGGTCCCCTTGTCTAAGCTTTTATAGTTCATGTTATGCTTTAAATTTTATCAAAGATAATCTTTCCTACTAAAGTTATTGACATAGCTACCATATCTTAATAGAATATATTGTTTTTTTTAAATAGTTCCATATCTTAAAAAATCTCATCAGAATTTTATAAAAATAAAAAAGAGAAAATTTCCCAACTAATGCTGGTAGAGTATTTTTGAACCATCCCCTTAACCCCTAAACACAACAAGCTTGAAAATCTTGGTTGAAAGAAGAAATTTGAAGAAAAACTGGTTATTCTAGTTTTACCAATTTCTTGATTTTTACTCTCTCTCTCTCTCTCTCTCTCTCTCTAGTTTCTAGGTTATGTATCAATTATCATACTCAACTGGAGTGGCATTTTTGGTTTTGATTTAACCGGTTGAATTAGTTGGGTTTTAAATACCGTGATTCTAGGCCTGTTAATATGGAGAGAGGCTGCATCTACTTATTCTATGTTAGCCACTCAATAATGAGGCAAAAAGATTTAAGTTAGCATCTCAACCCTTCTTGTGATAGTCCTTTTTTTTAAGCCTGAAGAAAATTTTCTACCACTATGGTTAAACGACAATGAGATACAGATGTGCAAAGTATATTTCTTGTTGAAAATCATAATTTAATTTGGTTAATCAACAATGAAATATCAAATGAGATGTTGAATATGCAGTTATAGGCTAGATTTATTTTTGTGAAAGTGGCCCTTGTGAAACAAGGTGGCATTGATTTAAAATTTTTAATTCAGTTTTGAATTCTCTTAGATCCCAGCAGGAATTCTACTTAAACTTACAGTTTGACATAATTTGGAGGTATTGTTCAGGAATATAATCTTTTGAAGGGGGTATGCAAACATTTTATTGTTGTTTGTTTTTCCTTGCAGAAAAGCTTCTTGTGTTATTACGTGATGGGCGAAAGCTTCTAGGCATTCTTCGTTCTTTTGACCAATTTGGTATTCATCAATACTTTGTAAATTCAGTTGCATTTTCTCTGATAAATTGATATTCTTGATAACGACATCCTTTATTTTACAGCCAATGTGGTTCTTGAAGGTGCATGTGAGCGGGTAATTGTAGGAGATTTATTCTGTGATATTCCTCTGGGTCTCTACGTGATCCGTGGGGAGAATGTCGTTTTAATAGGAGAACTGGTATTTTTTTATCTTTTCAATGATTAATTGGCTGTTAATATGTTCTATTATTGCTGCAACTTTGTTGACCATGTACTGATATTTCTGAAGGACTCAGAGAGGGAGGAGCTTCCAGCCCATATGATCTGTGTTTCGGTTCCAGAGATCAAAAGGGTAAGCGTGTTATCCCTTGGTCCCAATAAATGTAATCTCTTACAATTGTACTATTTCTAGATGCCTTCACTTCTGTTGTCTTCTAAGTTTGTGGATGTTGTTAATAGATGCTCCTGCATTTGCATTTCGCAATCAATTATGTTAAAGTTTTGGGTCTACCTACAATTTGTAGATTTGGTCTTTTAATATTTAAGTTGAGCCTAGGAGAAACAGTATACCGATCTGTTTACTTTTTATGCTGTGGTGGCTTGGAGGAGAGAGAAAGTAGAAGGAAATCAAGTAGTTTTAGGGAAAAGAAAAGAAAAGAAATGAATTGTGTCATCTTATTTTCACCGTCCTATTATTCCTGTTTACTTAAAGATCGAAAACAAAGGGAAAGAGTTGATTTGTTGGGCTTATTAGATGCTAACACTTCATTTCCTTTCAATTCCAGTAATAAAATAGAAGAATTAGCCAGAATTAAATTCCTAACTCTTCCTATTCCTGTAATACTGTCCTAGGAAATAAATGTTTTTATTTTGTTTTCTTTTCCTTTCCTATTCCAACCCGAGTAAACAATAAACATAGCATTAGTTCTTGATTTTCTCCATCCAGTAATCATGTGTATGTGCTTTTCGACACCATTTTTGTATGTTTGTAGTAACTGCATAATGCTACTCTTCGAAGCCTGAAAATTCTTCAAGTGCATACTCATTTTTGTATGTGTTCTTGACACCATTTTCCTATGCTTGTTCTAATTGCACAAGGCTACTCTTCAAAGCTTGAAAATTTTTATAGTACAGATACCGCGCAATGAGAGATTGTTTTATTTCTAAGATTGCATGTCTCTTGGAGTACATCTAGCCATTAAAAATGTAATTTCTCTTGGGCTTTATTATTTGAAATCTTAGATATCCCCCATTCATGAGCCGGCAGGATATTATCTCGGTAAGAGTATGCTATGCCAAACATAGATTGTACTGACCTAGTGTTTTCACTTTGTAATGAAATATGTTTACATCTAAATTCATGTCAATGAAATATTTTGTACCAAGGAATAATCTCTATCGGCTGTTTATCTTTCGGTTATACCATGAAATATTTTAACACCCATTTGTATGATGTACATCTTAATACTTATGCAAAAGCTACATTACATCTTCGTCCAAAAAAAGGACATGTTTGAATCTTTCTTTCGGTACCATGACAACATCTTGTGTATTTTGGATAGGCGCAAAAAGCTGAGAGGGAAGCCACAGATCTCAAGGGTTCTATGAGGAAGAGAATGGAGTTTCTCGATCTTGACTAGGTGAACTTTATGATCTGCATTGTCTGTGTTCCATTCTTCACTACGATGTGCTTAAATTATGCCGCATTTTTATCGCGGTTTGCTTCGAAAAGAGAAGCCCTAGTGCCTTCTTTAGTTGGATTTGCATGGTTGAAAGATGACGGTTTGGTGCATTCCTTAAAAATTGTAATTTGTATACCCTAAACTTAATCAATTCTCATAGAATGGTTCGAACAAAATTTGTGATTGAAAAAGAATTTCTTGTTTTCTCGCATTGTGACTTGACTCCTTGATGATCGGCGTACATGGAAGGTGCGTTGCTCCATTGATCTTGGTTGACTTAATCGATTGAGCTTCGCTCCATTGATGTAATTCATGTTTTGTACATTGTTACTTTTCTACATGGATTATGTGCACACAAATACAATTGGAGTCTAATGCAGTTTTTTTTCCTCCATAAATAAGATGAAATTGTCCATCCTTCTATAACAATGTATTGCACAAGGAATGTGCATGAACTTAGTTGCTAAGGTTTTCTCTGAAAGAAAATCGAGGGAGACTTCTTGCTTACCATAAATTTGCAATAGAATTTGTAATAACTTTTCATATTAATTATAAGAGAAAAAGTTAAAAGGCATTCTATTTATTTTTTTAAATCATTAAATAGGCGTTCCACTTTACTTTTGAATCAAAAGAGCGCTTTTACAATTATTTAGTCATGCACATTTATCTTATCCTCCAGTACTATTTTCATTATTATCTTTCAATTTTGTAACTACTACATATGTTAGTCTTTCAATTTTGTAACTACTACATATGTTAGTTATAATTTTGTAGCCGTTACAACGCAAATTCACCCTGTTCATATACCATTCATGTTGTATCAATTGCAATTTTGTAACTGCTACACATGATGTCCAGTCTAAATTTTGAATCGATCGGGCATGTTATAACAATTACGATTTTATAGTTACTATATATGTTGTAGTAGCTATGGTTTTAGGGGTGTCATTTGTGGATCAAATTAAATCAAGGATATTACAAAAAAAATCTCAACTTGAACCTGATTCGAATCTAAACACAACTTGAAAATCATAAACCCGAACCCGGATAACTCGGCTAACCAGAAAAACTTGACTGACTGAATTAAAAAAGACTTCTGTATACTATTTTCTTATAATTTTTTTTAACTTTTATCTCAATATTTCATCATTATCATATAATCTTCTACTATTATGCACATAAAACGTTTTAATTTTTAAAATAAAATTTAATTTATCCTTAAAAAAATTTTAAACCTTAAATTCAAGTCAATTAGAATCGAACATGATTATAACACAATCCAAAAACTCTCAACCAGAACCCGAAAACTCACAACCCTAACCCGATACTTTTTGGGTTAGGTCGGCTAATCGGGTTTATTTTAATATTCATATATGGTTTAATTATCTCATAAAAATATTCATGTTCTACTATTAAAGGAATATTTTATTGATTATTCATGCAATAATACCCTTGATTTCTCTCTTTTATCTATGTAAATAAATTATATTAGAATGAATTAGCCATAGTTTTACACATATAAAATATTGGATTGTAATCGTAATTAAGTTGATTGCTTTGTAATTGATTTATATATCCTTTGTAAACTCACAAAATGTGATATAATAATTTTTTTTTTCAAAATTTTTCTCCCTTATATTTTAATTTTTCAATAGCAATTACGATTTTATAGATGCTATAATGCAAATTCATCATGTTCAACTATCATCAGCTATAATTTTGTAATTGTTACACATGTTGTAGTAACTATGGTTTCGTAGCTACAACACATATTTAATATGATAAAAAACATTCATGTTGTAGGAGCTATAACGTAGCTGCTACAATGTTAATTTAACTTTGTTCATCAATCATTCACATTAAAGCAACTATGAATCTATGATTTCATAACTGTTACAATAAAGATTCAACATTCTCACCTAACATTTTTATTGTATGTGACATTTACACCCTTAGTTAATGATTTAGACGGGAGATAATAATGAACAAGGTGTATTGGAGGGTAGTTAGGTAATTATATATAGGTTGCTGGTGAGATGAGGCACCCATTTGATAAAAATTCAAAGCGGAGGTGTTGATGATTTAAAAAAAAAAAATTAGGACGCCCTTTTAATTTATTTCCTCATTATAATTTAAAATTTTACTCTTGAATGTTAAGTTGAGCTGAATAAAATGTTTTGAGTTGAGCTAAGCTCGATAAAATTTTTAATAAATAATTTTGAAGGTAATTATCTGGACTTAGCTAGGGATTTTTTTGTAATTAAATAGAAATTAGTTTAAAATTCCCATTTAGATAACCTTTGGGGGTTAAATGACAAATTCATTTAAAACGACTAGTTATTTGCTCTTGACATCGTCATCCGCCCGAACTAAGCGCGGTCTTCCTTCGCTCCGATTCCTCTACGCTCCCACGCAATCGCCTTCCGTGGAGTTGAAGAGGACGGCAAAGCGGCGACCAATCGCAGCAATGCATTGATTGATCGAGAGGGGGAGAACCACAAGAGGCAATTTTTTAAAATCATTCTTCGTCGTTGTTTGTTTCTGACAAGGAAAGATCCTTGAGGGCACTGAGTTCTGCCCTTTGTTTGCGCCCTTTGATTTGTTTCTATTTCAAGGAAAGATCACGAGTTGGTTGCAGAGAGAGAGAAAGAGAGATTTTTTTTTTTTTGAATCTTTTCCCCCTCAAAGATTCCTACTTTTTTTCGCCCCAGCCCCGTGAATGGAAGAGAGCGAGAGGGCAGGTCGTTGGTGGATTAGAGAGGAGGTGGGTCTTGCGAGGACATGAAGAAGGAGGGTTCGGGCTTGCTAGATCGGATGGCGGCGGGTAGAGAGACGGCAGATAAGTCGGCGGCGGGATCGGCTGGCACCGTAGCTGCTCCCAGGAATAATTATCTTCGGAAGTTTAGGCTCTACGAGACTCGATCGGTGAGTCTATTTTCGTTGTTTCTGATCGTTGGATGTCCTTTTGATACTAGTGAATCTGTGGATTCGTTTGATCTTTCTTATTGCTTGCTATTTCGTGTAAATCTGCTTCGTTTGTGTCGTCAACAATTCAATATTTTCCGTTTGTATGACGAAGGCTTATTTGACGGAGGGTTTTCTGCTGATTCAGATTTGTGGTTGACGACTAGTGTTCTATGCCATTTGCTACTTCTCTGTCTTGTTAGTTTTGTCAACGCTTGAACTAACCATCTTCATGGTTGTTTATGTGACGAATTCTCTCAAAGAAGAAAATAATGATTATGGCACATGTTAACTGCTCCTAGTTGTCAGATACTTTGTTAATAGTAAGACGGGTCTCTATTAATTGAAACTGCTTTTCCTGATGGTTCTAGAATTTCACGTTTTCATTTATGCTCTAAATTTATAAAATGTATCTGCAACAATATCACAAATTTCCATTTAGGACTCATGATTGTTTGTGTTTGCTTGCTTATCATGTGTTTGATGTTGGTCTACTGTGCTTCAGACATTTTATGTAGTTGGAAACAATAAGGATAGTTCATGCTGGAGGGTGTTAAAGATCAATAGGTTGGAGCCTTCTGAGCTGAGTATTCATGAAGATCTGAGAATCTACTCGGAAAAGGAATGTCATGATATGCTCACACAAATACACTCGAAGAATATTGCAACTGGTGGATTAAGATTTGTCACCAAATGTTATGGCATTGCAGGTTTGTGTAACCTCAAGTTCTTCTCATACTTTAATAAAAAGTAAAGTGTGCTACAACCCCACACCTCCCCCAAATATTCTCATATTGTTTAGAATGAATATTTATTTAAAACATGTTCCTTTTCAGGATTTGTCAAGTTCCTGGGGCCTTACTACATGCTGCTCATTACTAGGAGAAGGAAAGTTGGTACCATTTGTGGTCACTCTATATATGCTGTCTCTAAAAGTGAACTGATCGCACTTCCAAATTCTGATGTGCTGTCAAATATTGCCTATTCTAAGGATGAAAACAGGTCCTTTTGTCCTTTCTGCTTGTGAAGAACATGGCCTGTACATCTTACTTATATCAGAAAGCAAAGTTCTGCTACTATATGTATCTTGAATGATTACTTGTTTGAAGTTTGAACAACTATTTCGATGTTTCAGTATTCCCACGTTGTAAACCTATGCCCTAATCTGTCAAAGGGTTCCATTTCTGAGCCATACGCTGTTGAGTGTGGAGAACACTTGGACACTGGCAATGATTGTCTAAGTTCCGGTCATTTATATGCTATCGACTTCTCTGATCAGCTATCTTTTAATACTTTTTGATAGTTTTTCTTTAACCAAACATGAAACTATACTTTTAGTAAGGATGAAACATTGCTGGAAATAGGTTGATTATCTTGGACAACAACTGTTTCTTGAGGTGTTAGTGCCAGATTGGTTAATTATTTTATGTGGCAACTCCAAGTTTCCAATGGAGGAGTTGGATTATCTTATAATGTTCATAATTCAAGGTGTTGGAGACAAGGTGTACAGGTTTCTTATATTGGTGGATAATTTTTTTTGTCTTTTCTTTACTATTATTATGGTTGCTACTTCCCTGTCGGATTCACATGTTTTCCAGAACCATTCTTTACTTTTTCTTATCTATTGCATAGATACAAGGGCCTACTCTGCTCTATCAGTCTCAGAGAGGACTTCTTCTTCAGTTATTCCTACAACATTATGCGAAGCCTCCAAATAAACTTATGTGATGGTGAAACAAAGTCTGACCTCCATGAAACAATGTTTGTCTGGAATGCTTTCTTGACACGTGGTATTCGTGATCATCTCCAGAACACTACTTGGATAGTTGCTTTAGTTTATGGATTTTTTAAGCAGGTAAAATTTTACATTGCTTCTTTTTCTTGGGATAATCTTACCACTGTCATTACTTATAATTTGTCTTGCTGAAATCCTTTTTTTCCCCTGGGCTCGCATTCTTGAAGGAAAAAATATAGGCACCTAGCATTTACAACCTATTATAAATCATCTTTTGTACACTAAGGTATATTTGGATCCACTTGATTGGACATACAAAACATTAGCATATAGTTGAGCTTCTAACACTGGGTATAAGATTGTTTCTTGAATTTGCAACTTCATCTTTTTTGCTATTGTCTGCTCAACCTGTAACTAATGGTTGTCATTGGGGATGCATATACTGAAGAGTTACAATTGTACTCAGCAGTTTGCTTTATTTACTAACATAGGCCCTTAAGTCTAATATTTGAATCCATGCATGGTATCTATGAAAGCAAGCTGGTCTTGTAGAAAATTTGCAATTTTAGTATCTAGTTAAGTTCTATGGGGGTAAATTGTTTAACAATGATTCATCTCATGTTTCTTGAGTCTTGACCTAAATGATACTCTATCTTCATCTCAATCATGAACCTATAAGAATTTAATTAAGATTTTGGCTCGGTTGATTTTTTATCAGTTGTCATCATCATCATCTAACATTTAATTAATTTGTATTATATTAGCTAATATTTTATTTGGTCTTCCTCTTTCCTTAACCATTTTCTCTCTACTAGATTCAACTTTTGTAACTATAAAATCTAATGGTTATCTTTGTCATATAGTTAGGATTGTAAACGAACAAACTTGCTGAAACGGTTATTCAAGCTTGACTTAGTTTTCTTTTTTTTTAAGCTTAAGTTTGGTTTGAGTTTGGTTTGAGTTTGGCTTGAATTTGGTTCCTTTAGATGTTATCGAGGATTGATTGAAACTTTGACACTTTAAAGCTCTTTTAGTCTATCTTGATATTGTTGTTGATGAGAGTTTCTTTGTTTATTTATAGATTATTCATAAGATAGATAAGAGCTTTGTTTATGAGTATGGTTGCTTTATTTGTGTATATTGTTCATTAATATATGTTCGAACAGTTTACAATCTTTGTACGTGTACATTAACAAGCTAAACACGAGTTCAAGCTTGTTGATTTAGCTTAATGAATTGTTCAAGTTTGTTTATTTAATTGACTTTTGCATGTTGAATGCTCTTATTAAACTGAATATCAAGTTTTCTCATGAACGTTTGATTCATTTACAACCCTTTACCATCTTAACATTTCTCTCATTTTATCATCAATTCATGAACCATTGAATTGTTTTCAAATATTAATAATTTTATTTTATCTTTTCTAGTAATTTCATAGACCAATCTTAGCATCCTCATTTCCACTATATTTTATATATGCTTCCTAATAGCTGAACACTCTAATCCATAAAGTATGGTGGGTCATACCACAATAATATAATTTTTTTTACCCTTGTGGGGACATGAGGATCACACAAAACTCCCAAAGTTCATCTCCAATTTGACCATCCATTCTTTATTATATTAATCATTTCTTATCAACATCCTCTTATTTGTTAATGCAACTAGAAAAAAAATATACTCTTATCAAGTTGAAAGGTATCTATGTCATCTTAAATGCCAAAATTTGGATTTTTAATTATTTTTATGAAGTTTTATATTTTCATTTTATGTTTTCTATCTTGGTTCATGATATCTTCCACTGACTATCTTCTGATACTCCTTTTTTTTTTTTTTTAAATACCTCTATAATTTCCAAATGTCCATGTACTAATGGGTTCTGTGGAAACAAACACAGATTCTGAAAAGAAGTTTGTGTGTTTAAACTAATGTGTAGGATTTCTGTGTTCAGTTGGTAACTTGTCAAGGTATTTAGTAATAAGAGTTTGTATCGTTTATTTACTAAAAATAGAACAATTTCATATCTTATAACTAAAAGTGGCATTCATCTGTTAGAGAAATTTTCTCCTACTTAATGGATATGGGGTCTGATTCCCAGTTTCTCTGGCTGGTTTTAATTACGCTGCTTATAAATGGCTTGAACATTTTCTATTATAAACTGTATTGTGAGTTCTGACCTCGTGTGTCTGTCATGTTTTCAGGCTAAAATTTGTGTGTCTGGTAAATATTTTTGGCTGACACTCATTGCTAGGCGCTCTCGTCATTTTGCTGGAACCAGGTTACTGAAAAACATTGCAGTGGCTTTCTTCTAGATAGGCTAAACAACATAGTTTCATTATTAGGAATATCAGAGTTTATCCGCTTTCTGGTAGATCATTCAATGAAGATATATATATGTTTTTGGCTCAGGTATCTAAAACGTGGTGTTAACGAGAAAGGTGAAGTAGCCAATGATGTTGAGATTGAACAGATTGTAACTGAAGATATACCTGGAGGGATTTCTTCAGCAATAGCTTCTGTTGTACAGAACAGAGGGTCCATTCCGCTCTTCTGGTCCCAGCAAACTTCAAAATTTAATTTAAAGCCTGATATTATATGTATGTATCTGCTCTTTTCTCTTAGCTATGCACAATATACTTTATTTTACCTTTATCACATCCTGGCAGTGCATAAGAAGGACAAAAACTTCGATGCTACATGGCTTCACTTTGATAATCTTGTAAAGAGATATGGAAATCCTATTATTATTTTAAATCTTATTAAGGTAAGTAAATCATGGCTAATATTATAACATAAAATATATCATAATATTCTGTCTTCCATGTTTTTTCCATGAATATCTCAATGGTATCTGAGTATTCTAGGCCTCAAGAGTAATCTTTGATACTTCTCTGATTGTTCTAATATATATATATATATATATTCATTTTTTTTTTTACAAAATCAGTCATTTGAGAAGAAGCCTCGAGAGTCTTTGCTTCATGCAGAATTTACTAATGCTATCGATTCCATAAACAAAGATTTATCAGAGGAGAAACGCCTGAAATTTTTGCACTGGGATATTCAAAATTATATTAGAAGGTATGTAGTTTCAATTTTTTTTTTTTTTTTTCCTTTTTGCTGTTCTTCTGAAATTTTGAGGTAGAAAATAAAATTTGATAATACTAGTTTTCTGATTTCACATATATACGCATATCATTATAACTTACCGAACCTATTACTAATTGTTAGTCTATGTGCAGAAAAGGTGCAAATGTGTTGGAATCATTAGGCAAAATGGCAGCATGTACCTTGGAGATTACAGGGTATTTTTATTGCCAGAAGATTTCAGCCTTGAAGAATCAGAATATTCTGGAGTGCTCACAACCTCTGTAAGTATCTAATTTAACATACTGAAGCATGCCTTTTAACTTCCTCTAAAAAGTTGAGCATCAGGGATAAAGTATGTATTTGTTCCTTGAGTTCTGGAATCAGCAATCAATCAAATATAATAGTCCTGAATCCTGATCTATTGGATAATTTTTTCTGCGTCTAAATTTAACATGTATACTCCCTTTAATCTTTGGATTGAGTTCTAGTCTTTCTAATTTATCCCACAAGTAAAAATTAGTGGATTTATATACAATTTTAATTCCGGTGTTGGTTCTTGTGATGTTAACAGGGGACACTATCGTGGAGAATTGCTACGCAAACCTGACAACAGGTTATTTACCGATTTTTTTTGCGATGACTTTACTAGGAAGGATGACATACAGACATCAGATATCCCTCAAAGTAAATATTCTGGTGCTAGTATGGAAAAGGATGGTGATACTTTGGCTAATGAAGTGTATTCTGCTAGTGCTGAAAATGAATACTCAGATAAAACTAATTACCAAAGTAACATTTTTGCTAAACCAACTAAGTTCCAAAAGGGCATCCTGAGGACAAATTGTATAGATTGCTTAGACCGCACAAATGTTGCGCAGTATGCATTTGGTTTAGCTGCTCTTGGTCATCAGCTTCATGCAGTGGGATCAAGGGAAGCTGTAAAAATTACTCTTCATTCTCCTTTGGCTGATGACCTGATGGCATTGTATGAGAAAATGGGTGATAAACTTGCCTTACAATATGGTGGCTCTCCTGCCCATAACAAGGTACTGTGTCAAAACTCAAAAGCTTAACCAAAGTTCCATTTTGTACTTTTTGAAGTTTTCATTCTTCATGTGGTTAATTTTTAATAAATCGCTTTGCATCTTAAGTAAAAATATATCCTGGTGTTTCATAATTTGGAATATGAGTTTACTTAGTGTCTTGCCTTAGATAAGTGCTGATCCATGAATATGCCCCTTTTCTTCTCAATTCTTAATATTGAAAAAATTATGTTTTGGGTGTCTTCCTAGTTGTAAAATAATCTATTAGTTTTAAAGTTACTCCCTCGGTACCTTTTTATTGTTCTCAAGAGGGTTGATAGACCATTTGATGTAAAATTTAGGCAAATTTTCCATTATTTTTTTTATATGATGAGCCTCTGATGTTAAGGTTTGGATGATGATTTGTGCATATAATAAGATCACTATACACTTTTGATCTCACAAGTCCTCGTTCGCACTTGCATAACACGTATATTTCCTACTTATCTTTGCTTTTATTTTAAGCTAGTTACCCTTCAAAAATGCAAATGATGCAGAATAAGAAGGCATGCATTTATTTTTTTTCTTAAATTTCTACCTGACAAAATATGATATTGTCAAACACATTGGTTATATACTATAACACCACTTGGAGTCTTAATAATATGTTTTAGGGACAGACAATAGTAGATGTTTAAATATAGATGCACCCTACTATGCCTAAATTTTTATTTAAATTTATCGGCAATCCAGCTTGAGAATATATCATTTTTTGTTATCGTATGAATTGATTCATACTTTGTTTTGTTATCTTTTTCAAACATTTGAGTGTTTGGTTATCATTCTCAGATATTTTCTGAAAGAAGAGGTCAATGGAAGGCAGCAACCCAGTCCCAGGAATTACTAAGGACTATCCAACGCTACTACAGCAATGCTTACATGGATGTAGAGAAACAGCATTCTATAAATTTGTAGGTTTAATCTTCTATTGCATCTGAATCTTGTTTTCGGTCTCAAATCTTTTCCTGTAAATGACATCCACTCGTTGTGATTACTGCAATTAAAATTGCAGGTTCCTCGGATACTTCCAACCCCAGCATGGTAAACCTGCATTATGGGATCTGGATGCAAGTCAGCCTTGTAGCACTGGAAGGAATTATGCATTTGCTGACGAATATACAAGGTACTGACATTTCAGTTTAAGTTTGCCTCTTCATATAAACTGTCTATTTGTTCTTCATGTGCTTTCATCGTATTGACATATAAAATTCCTTTTCCCCCATCTTTTTAGGTCAATTTTCGTAAGATCCCTATCTGAAGGTAGTCCACCCTTGTCTTTCTCTGATGTTGCACCGAATGACTTAGTAAGTTCATCACTGCCTGCAAGAGGACTTTGTGAATCCACACCAGAAATTTTATCGTGTGAAAACAATGTGTCACATCCAGGGTCAGCTTCATCAACCTGTTAATTGTCGATTCGACATATATATATATATTTTTTCAAATGACTGAATAGTTCTCTTTTGGTGTACGACACAGGTCAACAGTTTTCAGAAATTTTACTTCAGATGATGCTCATATATGTTTCAGCGAGCATAAATTGAATGGATCAGACTGCTCTAACTTCCTTGATTTTGATTGGCTTTCATCAGCAGGAAGTTCTTGCAAGGATGAAGAACATAAGATGTAATTTTCTACTTCTGTCAGTCCCTTACAAATTATTTTTTGCATCTCGTGCCGTAGGACATTGGTTATGTGGAAAACGAGCTAGAAAGTACTGCCTCAACCCTTAATTTCTGTTGCAGATCCTCTCTTATAGACTCACCGAATGCGAACTTGGCGACTGAAAATGTCACCGATAGTGTCTCCAATGAAGTGATTGCCATTTTGCACGAGGAAAGTCATGGAGTTCAGGTCTGTTTCCTCTGTAATTGATATTTGAAATTTTCATTTCTTTTCCGTGTGAATTATTTTGTTTCTTTAAATTTATAAAACTATTCGACTTATTCCAATTCCTAAAACCAAAAAATGGGTTCCTCTAAATTGACGGACGGTCATTGGATACGTCAAAAAGATAATACTGGTAGAACTCCAAACTTGGCATGAGCCATCGAGAACCTTATTGATAGAGTAAAATCAGGTTAGAAGAGGTTCCATTGTTGTTAATTTTAGTTTATCTTCTATGCTTTAGTAAAATCAGGAATGAAGTGATTATATTAACCAGTCGTTAGTTTTTTATTCGCAGTTAGTGTTCTTCAGCATTGACTTAACTATTACTTCACAGTTCATTGAAGTTATAATATGTTACTTTATGCAGGAAGTGGAAGCAAACCGGAGAGAACCTTCTTCAATCAGTGTTGCAGAAAGCTCCAAAGCTGGCCAGTTTTCTGATAAATTTGCCTATTGGGTTGACCATGGAGGGGCTTTCTGCTACTGATCACATTCGAATGAGGATCCACGGACCGTGCGGATCAACTACTTCAACTTGGATTACGCGAAACAACACCGACTAACTTCAGCTTCAAAACACACAGGTTCAACACTACAGAATTTGATGATTTCTCACTGATAAGTAGTTTCAAAGCGAAGATCTGATTCTTTATATTCGACAACTCTAAGTTTGAGTGTACATAATAATGACACAAACTTACAGTTGATGAAATAATCACGATGTGTAATGCTCTGTTGAAGTTGAAAACTTTTCCTATCTACTTTTTGGCTTCTAAACTCGACTGTATCTACAATATGTAATGCCTGTTAAAGTTGTTGATGCTCTAGGAGATGTAAATGAGCCAAGCTGAACTAATCTTATGTGTTGTTTATACTTGTTTAATAAAGTATTTGAGTTAAACTGAATTTAAGATTAATTAAGTTGTTAAAATGATTTTGATAAAGTTTAAATCACTTTTATTAAGTTGGTAAAAATATTTTAATATAATAATATTTAAAATTTAGGATTTAAGATTTTAGAATTTAAAATTTAGCTATAACTGTGTAGTTATTTAGGAGCTACTACAAAAGTGATGTTGATAAAGATTATTTAATTTTGACTAAGTTGATAAAAAAATGTTAATGTAATAGTATTTTAGTGCAATGATACAATTATTACTGTGTGACTTAGAGATTATGAATTTTGCATAAGAGTGTCCTTTAGTATTTTGTGTATAATAATTTTTATTAAAATTAAATAATTGATTTTGTACATTTGTAGTAGTTCATTCATAGTTATTACAGATCGGTTCAAACCTATTTAACGCTCTAGGTGAAAAAAATTTAGACCTTTAACATTGATAAAAAAAAACGCCTCACCCTTCTTCAATTATCAATGCTGGATTTAATTTTTTTAAATGAATTAAAATATTAATTCTAAAATAAATTTTTATATAAAATTTAATTTTTTACTTTATGAGATGCAAAATTATTAATTAATTTTTCATATTCAAGTTTTGATAACCTAATTCATAGAAGTATAAGCTTTACGGTAATAAACAAAGTATTATTGTTTGATATAATAATACATCTCAAGGAGATAATAAGTGCACAATTCACTTATCAGAAAACAAGTGTATTCAGAATTGTTTAAAATTGAAGAAAGATAGAAGAATGTCTAATTAACTAAATGAAAGACGGAGAGAACAACTTTTACAAAAAAGGAACAAAATGAGGAAATAAGAACAATGAAATGAGACAATAATAGAAAAAATCATGCTCATGTCCTCAACTCATCATCATCCACAAAGCACAAAAAGCAAATAAATAAAAATATATATATACAAAACGATAAAATTCAATACAATCCCTAGAAAATGAATATCGTAGCGAAACCAAAACCGGCCATTATCATTTATCAAGAACTAAATGAGAGTCTTTTTAGGCACAAAGAAAAGAAAAAACATACCATATTTTTTATCACCTAAACTAGAACAGTTGTAAATGATAGAATGGCGACAACAGGGAAATCGAAAAATTTAAGATGATAAATACATCTAAATAAAGCTAAACTTAATGTCTCTCAAGGAAGTGAAATAGTAGAGGTATCTAACTCGCTATTGCTAAAAAATAGTTAAATCCTCCATTTTTATTGGAAATAATACAGACGAATGCACCAACATTTGAACTTAATCAAGCAAGGAGCATAGTAGCACCAACTGAATCAGCATGACAATGTTAGGTGCGGTTTCTCTTCCCAATCTCAACGAGCGATACAATCACAGAGAGGGGAGTTGGAAAAGGGGAAGAGGGAGAACTCGAAAAAACTAGTAATTTTATTTTGCATTGTAGGGATAAGATAAAACATTTCTAATTCATGTTCTTATTGATAAGAGGAGAAAGCGTCACGAACAAAAGAGAATAGAGAAGGCTACAGTTGAGAGATATTGGAGAGGAATAGATTAGATCTTATAAAATAACTTACATAATTAAAATAAATTTAAAATGTTAAAAAAGAGCCCCTTTACTTTATCCGTTGGAATCATAATGATAGATCTTTGCGAAATCCGAAGCTTTGACCAACGAATGAGATCATGCAAATCTTTTATCAAGTTAACCCTATTCTTTTCCATTCTCTTAAAAAATATACATAAAACTATATTTGATATATTAAAAATAATGGCCCCAATTTTTAGAGAATGAGATCGTACAAATCTTTTATCACATAAGTCATATTCTTTTCCATTCTCTTTATAAAAAAATACATAAAAAATACATTTAATATATTAAAAATAATAGACTCTAATAAAAATTAGGGCACAAGGAAAGGACTTAATCATCTATGCGTAAAACCAGCCCTGCCCTCAAAAGCATCAGACGCATGAGTGGGAGCTTAGGCGAATTGGACAATCTAGATGGATAAAGTGAGTTAAAACAATTTTGGTAGGCAGAGCAAGCTGAATAGTCTGATGGATCAAGTAGGTTAGATAATTAG
>JBAMIB010353351.1:0-10999 GCA_037177415.1 Kaempferia rotunda | reverse complement strand
TTATTATTATTATTATTATTTATCCAAAAATGTTTTTATAGAAAATATAAAAATTGCGTGTGGAGGAAATAAATAAATGATCGAAGAAAAAAAAGTTAAGAGAGAGAGAGGTGAGGAGGTGTCGAGGGTATATTCCGTGCGTGGATCCTCCTCTACCTGCTGTTCTCGTCTTCCCTCTTTTAAACGCAAACTGCAAAGCAAGCAGGAGAAGCCGACTGGAGCTTTCTGCTTCTCTTCTCACCAGCGATTTCAGGTGGGTTCTTCTTTTACTGCTCTTTCCCTAATTCTGATTTGATTGCCGTCTTTCTACTCGGAAACTCCGATTAATTTGTCCTGGTTTTCCCCACCTGGGGTTGTCCTCTTTCCTTTTTGTGGTTTCGGGAATCTCAACGTGTTCACCTAAGCGATGGTCTTTCTGCTGCTTGTTTTTTTTTCCCTGTTAGGATCGGTTTTTAGCAAAGATTTGTTTTTGTGCATGAGTTTTTTTTTAAAATAAAAGATCTTTTTTTAGCCTGGTTTTATCAGTGGATTTGATCTTTACGGATGGTGAATTTTCAGTTCCTTGGTCTGGTAAGGTTCTCCACTAGGCGACGAATTTGCAGCCGTGCATGATTCTGTGCGTTTTGGATGATGGGGGTTCTTTCTGCGTTTGTAATTGCAATGCGGATCCAGATTTTGTAAAATGTAGCTTCTTTGAATAAACAGCAGAGTTTTGATTTTTTTTGTTCACGGGAAATTGCTCTCTAGCATAATTTCGTCAGAGGCTAGTTCCATATTTAATGTACTCGATTGTACTTTTGGATCTAGATTTCAGGGCCTTTGGCTTTGATATCAGTTATCTGAAGGTCTTAGTCCGTTTTATTGGCCATGGTAGTAGAAATTTCTGGATTTGTTGTGTGGGACATAAGATCTCTAGCTCCTGTTTTAGTTTCAATTTCTCTTTTGAATACATATTATTTGGTTTGTCTGAGTTATCTAAAGTTATCTCAATCTGGAATAATTCTTCACTGTTGCTTGCATGAACTCCCTGAGGACCTGTCAATTAGCGTTTGCAACTACATTATAAAACAAATTTTGTTATAATAACTTGTCTTCTACAAGTATGGTCTTGTTTTACTCGTGTTTTAAGCATAACCATGATCCTAGGCAAGTTACATTCGCAAAATTCAACAAAAATCTTAGAACTAAATCAGTTTTTATGCCTCAATGGCCAATATAAATGCTGGCCTGAATGAGATCAATATACTAATTTAGTGGGAGGAACTGGCATTTTGAAAAAATCAAGGTTCATTCATTTCTGTTTATTTTCATCAGCAATGGAAAACAATTTAAGGATTCTTAATTTAGCTTCTAGTTTCAATATGGAAGGCTTTTTACTCTCCCAAGATAAATAGAAGAATTTTTTTAGCTTTTACTCTCTTGAAGTGACATATCTTCAGGTGTAAACTAAAAAATGCATCACTTCTTGCAAGACTTGTACAACATTATTGCCCATCGTTATCATTTGTCTTTTGATTAGCTACTGTAACTCATTTCTGAATTTCAATCAAATTCTTTGAAGGATCTTTACATATATGTTTCTTTATTTTTTTAGGCTTTATTGATATAAGTTGGAAGGAACAGGTTCTTCTAGATGGATGTATCTAGGCCAGAAATCAGTTCTCCAATCTCTAGGCAAGCAGGAGTGTGAATAAAGTTTGGCGTTGAAAATGAATGTGTATAACACTTGCATATGCTCATGAGAACTCCTGTTCCATAGTCAAAGGTTGTTTCTGATTTGCATTTCCTTGCCAAGACTGTTTCAGCTATACAATTGTAGCTCCCGTAACTACATCAAACAGGTTTGCTTGCACACACAACCTGTTCTGTGCATGGAGAGTGTGGTGCTACATTCAGGCTCAACGAATCAGACATCTAGTCGCAAATTTTCTTCAAGCAGTTCTCAGAAAGACCTGTGGTCTGTATGCAAACAAGGATCTCTCACTGAAGTGGATTCAGCTTTATTTCTAACAAAAAAGAATGGTGGAAGCATTGATGCGAGAAATACATTTAGCCTTACACCTCTTCATATCGCAACATGGAGAAATCATGTGCCTATCTTGAAGAGGCTTCTTTCTGCTGGTGCCGATCCTAATGCAAGGGTATTGTTGTCACCCACATGCAGTTTTATTTGATTATTTTCTTCACTAGATAAATTTCAGTTTTGCCAACCTACTATGCATTGTGATTGTACAATTGAAATTTCAAAAATAAGGAATGTTCCACCACTACTGTGCTTAAGTTTCTATCTTTTCCTGCATCCTTCTTTGAATAATATAAGGTTTTCTCCATGATTTGATCTCTTGACCTGAACTTTCCTTCAGGACGGGGAATCAGGATGGAGTAGCCTCCACAGGGCACTTCATTTTGGTCACCTTGCTATAGCCAGTGTTCTTCTACAAGCTGGTGCATCACTCACTTTGGAAGACTCTAAAGGTCGTACTCCAGTCGATCTTCTATCTGGACCTGTATCATTGGCTGTAGGAAATGCATTTGATGCAGGTGCTTACTTTGATAACTGAATTTAAGTTGTATCCTCATTAGTTGTAATGTGGAAAAATTGGTGCTTGAGGTTTATTTAAGCATTTGTTGGGTGAGTTCGTACCTGTTCTGTTTCTATTTTCTCCACTATTTTAAATGACATTTATGCTCATGTCATGATAGTGACGACGGAAGTGTTAAGTTGGGGAAGTGGGACAAACTATCAACTGGGAACAGGGAATGCTCACATTCAGAAATTGCCATGCAAAGTTGATGCACTTCAGGACTCCTATATTACAAAAATTGCCGCATCAAAGTTTCACAGTGTGGCTGTTGGTTCTGATGGAAAACTCTATACCTGGGGATTTGGGAGGGGAGGCCGGTTGGGGCATCCAGATTTTGATGTTCACAGGTACCTAATGATTCATTAATCTGTATTTTTTGGTTGATATAATATTTTTCATTTTATTCTTTATGATTTGCTTGATTTATTATACTTTTTGAACCGCCAAGAGCATAGAGATTGTCAAATAAGATTGAGGTGATATATGAGCTACAAATTCTCTTCATAAAATCCAAATTCTACTGATAAGCTTCAGAGATATTCATGTCCTCACCTGTTTCATATATCAAGTTAAGGCCATCTAATGGTTAAAGATAGTAAATCATAACAAGTAGAAATTCAAACCTATTAATTAATTGCAATAATTTTACTACTACACAAAGTGATCTACAATGAATTTAATTGATTGATGTACAAAATGAACAGATCAGAAACTGAAAATTGTAAACCTTTTGCATAATAAAAAAAAACCCGATAATTGATACATGGAAATGTACAATAAAAGGTCATTTTACTTTTGCGGGCTGTTATCTATTTGAATGGGGCTGAGTTTGAGGTGTTGATATTTGTTTTCTATTCCTTCAAATTAACAATTGGAAACAATGTCTGGACAGAGTTATAGATAATCACCATTACTTTGTAATTTCCTTTTAAAAGAAGAATTTATGTATCTTTGTAGTTTGACAGTGCTCTTTAAGACCCTAATTTAGTGTTTCTTAAAATTTCCTTTTACCTGGAAGTTTATCCTTTACAACCCAAAACAAGTACATTCTATAATGGCAACAACACTTTATTGTATTTTCCAGTGGACAGGCTGCTGTGATTACTCCTCGGCAGGTGATAAGCTTGGGTTCTCATCTAGTCATGTATGTTGCAGCAGCCAAGCATCATACAGTAATTGCTACAGAGAACGGAGAGGTCTTTACTTGGGGATCAAATAGAGGTTGTTGTGTTGCTTCTATCTTGATTTAAAACATTATTCTAAATATTGAAGTTATCTATGTTAATCCAGTTTTTTTATCATCATAAATTACTCTGATCAAGTACGTTTTACTTTTCATTTCATTTGTGTGTCTTGTGATATATATCAAGTTCGTTTGGCTCCTTATGCTCAACCTTTGTAGTCATTCCTCATTGGTTCTAATGTTACTTCTACATGCAGAAGGTCAGCTTGGTTATACTTCTGTGGACACACAACCCACACCAAGGCGGGTGAGTTCCTTAAAAGTTAAAATAGTTGCTGTTGCTGCTGCAAGCAAACACTCTGCTGCAGTTTCCGAGCATGGTGAAGTATTTACATGGGGATGTAATAAGGAAGGCCAGCTTGGTTATGGTACTTCAAACTCAGCATCAAATTATGTGCCAAGAATAGTAGAATATCTGAAAGGGAAAGTTTTCAAAGCAGTTTCTGCAGCAAAGCATCACACTGTAGTTTTAGGAGCTGATAGTGAGGTAAATTCAGTTTTGACGATGGAAAATAAATTTCTTCCTTCCCTTGAAAGGGAAAGAAGTAAAAAAACAATGATCTAGTTCAGCTATTGGTTAACTTTATTGTTACCATCAGATCCATTTGTGATATTTATCCACCTAACTGAAAATTCCAAAACTTAATGTCTTTACCTGTTTACACTTCATCCAATTAGAGACCAACCTATTTCTAAGTCAAAAGTTGTGAATTATTTTACCACAAGCTTTCTCTTCTTCAGTACTGGACTCTTTATCTACCCTCTCCTCTTCATACCTGCATTTATCTATTTACAAGTTGTTGATCTCTTGTAGAAAATTATAGGTGTTTGACACTTAGATCCACATGGACCCATGTCAAATACTTGTGCCCAAATATGAATGACATTGTTTGTTTTTTACTGAGGGTTCCTATGGAATTCTACTGTCATCTTGCACTTACAACTGAAATTGGCTAAGCTTAAATTGCTTTTATTGTATTGCTACACAAAACAGGTATTTACTTGGGGCCATCGACTTGTCACTCCTAGGCGTGTTGTTATCAGCCGAAATATAAGGAAAAGTGGAAATGCACCCCTTAAATTTCATAGAATGGAGCGGCTTCATGTTATTTCAGTTGCTGCTGGAATGGTTCACAGCATTGCCCTAAGTGACGATGGTGCTTTATTTTACTGGGTTTCCTCAGATCCTGACTCAAGGTGCCGGCAGGTATGGTAACTCATGATTAACTTGTTCTTGAGCTGCAAATGTCAAGACAAGGAAATCAAGTTTGACATGTTTGTGATGGATCTTCATTTATGTATATTTGTATTCCTTTCTGAATTCTCTTACTTTACATTTAGCTATACTCATTGTGCGGAAGGAATATCATCAGCATTTCAGCAGGTAAATATTGGGCTGCTGCTGTTACGACAACAGGAGATGTATATATGTGGGATGGGAAAAAGTGCAAGGATGAGACTCCTGTTCCTATTCGCTTGCATGGTGTTAAGCGAGCTTCTTTAGTATGTGTTGGAGAAACACATTTGCTAGCTCTTTGTTCTCTTTATCATCCTTCTTATCTTCCCAAATCAAAGATGTCAGCACCAAGACCACTAGAGGCCGATGGTGAAGTGGATCAAATAGATGATTCTACTTTTAGTGACATAGAGTTTGATAGAAGCCCTAGGAGCGGTCAAAGTGATGATTTTAGTAACAAAAAAGTACCAAGCCTAAAAAGCATATGTGAGAAAGTTGCAGCAGAGTTTATAGTAGAGCCAAAGAATGCTATACAACTGTTGGAAATCGCTGATTCTCTAGAGGCTGATGACCTTAGGAAGTATTGTGTGGTACTTTCCTTGGATCTTAACTCACTGAAGTGAATAAAGACTTGTTTCCTTCCTCTCTTCTCAATCTAACAACTTAATTTTATGTAGGAAATTGCTTTACGGAATCTTGATTATATTTTCACTACCTCAGCAACTGCAATTGCAAGTGCTTCTACTGAGGTTCTGGCAAAGCTTGAAAAACTACTTGACACAAGATCTTCTGAGCCATGGAGTTATCGTCGCCTTCCCACTCCATCAGCTACTTTCCCTGCCATCATCCACAGTGACGAGGATGATAATGAGAATAGATCTCTGAGACTTAGAGAAAAAGGTAAAGCTGTATTTACAAAGCATGAGGTTGCAAGAGTTGATTTTCTCTTTGAGACCGACGGCGTCACTGATCCAGCTGTCTATAAGCAAGTTAGAATCCTTAAGAAAAAGTTGCAGCAGATAGAAATTCTTGAGGCAAAGCAATTGAATGGCCATTATCTTGACAATCAGCAAATTGCGAAGCTTAAAACCAGATCGTTGCTTGAATGTGCACTAGCTGAACTTGGATTTCCACTTGAAACAGAGTCACAGCGATCGTCTTCTAGCACATCTGATGCAAAGGGAAACAAAAAGCCTGAGGTCTCTAGAAAACAGAGGAGGAATAATAAACAAAAAGCAATTAACCAGCCAGAAGTTCTATCTGTAAATAGTGAAGTAAGTGAAGAGAAGCATTCTGTGGAAGATATTTCAGTTATCGAAGCTCTTGAAACTTCCCCAAAGATGGTAAATAACTTCCACATTCAATTCTTAAATTGCTGAACATTTTCAGTATAATTTCACAACTGGCTATGACTTGTGCATGTTTTTAATTTTTTAACCTCATTATTATCTTGGTTTTTTGGTTTTGATCCTTTGTAAAATTAAATTGTCTCCAACAGGAAGATCCCACTGTGGATGTTGATGCAATCCATGATGGTACACCTGTAGAAGATTCCTCCTTGCAAAATCACAAGGAGATTTCTTCATCCTTTTCCAATAAGAAGTCCCAGTCAAAAACAACAAAGAAAAAGAACAGAAAAGGTGGCTTGTCAATGTTTCTAACAGGTGCTCTTGATGATGCACCAAAACATGTCCCTGCACCAGCACCCATTCCCAAAAATGAGGGACCGGCATGGGGTGGTGCTAAATTTATTCCAGGACACACTTCTCTTCGGGATATTCAGAACGAACAGAGAAAGTTAAGTGAAATGACTCCTATCAGCACAAAGGGTACACTTGAAAATCAAATGGAGACTACAAACACTGCAAAGGTTCCGCTAAGTTCATTTTTGCCTAATATTACACGTCCCATAAGTATAGTCCAAGGGATGCCAGCTCCTGAAGGCGAAAAAAGTACACCTCCTTGGTCATCATCAGCAACTTCGCCTGGAATCAATCATCGCCCATCACTAAGAGATATACAGATGCAGCAGGTATTAAAATCGTAATTTGAGTTGATCAAAACCATTGCACATTATTGCCATCATGAATTCTATCGCCACGTATACTGACTAGTAATTACTAATCTCAGATAATGTGAGCTATGCTATCCTACTATTTTTAGCTCTTGATGAATTAAAATAATTTTAGCTGTAACAGATATCTTTTATACTCTCGATTTCTAGATAATGTTAAGATGTATCTAATGAGTGAGATACCACAGAAGAAGGGTGTTGGGCACTACATCTGCTACATTTTCAATGGGATTATAGAATGCCCATAATTTTGGATCACAGGATTTCACAAACCTATAACTTAGTTATAGTTACTTTCTAGTGTCACCTGAAAAACAAAATGTTTTGTTCCAAATAGCATTTGGATTGTTCTCTGTAGTAAATGATTATAATTGAAATCCTCAAATTCAGTGAGCTATCGTGCTATATGCTATCAGGAGAAAAGATACCTGAGCATCTCACACAGCCCGAAAACTAAAGTATCAGGCTTCTCAGCATCATCCACCAGCTCACTGACGGAGGCTGGAGGACAGAAGGATTCAGTTCCAAACCGCTGGTTCAAGCCGGAGATTGACACTCCATCGTCAATTCGCTCAATTCAGATCGAAGAGAAAGCAATGAAAGACCTCAGGCGCTACTACAGCAGTGTCAAAATAGTGAAACCTCAACATCAACCCCTGTGATTGATAGGAACTGATTCTTCTCCTCCCTGTAAACATTTCTAACATAAAGTGCAACTGCATACCTTTTTTGATCTTGCAGGAGAACTTGTTTAGTTATTGCATTTGCATGGTGTAGCAAATTAAGCAACTTTTGTTGCTTTTTTTTTTTCTGTATAAAATTTCTTTCTTCTCTCAAATCCGTTCACTCGTGTCATTTAGCTAAAAGATTATTTATGTACATATCACTTGGTTTATGAAATAATAGTTTTTACAATTATTTCTTGCAAATGATAACTATAGGAGCAAAAGGTGGTATTGTTCATCCTGAGCTATTCAGTATCTTCGGTTTTACATACATGTTGAAAATTAATTTTAAGACCTACTAGAATTAATATCCATACAGATAAAGATACCAACTATGTCAATCCCTTGGGAACTTGCAAATGATAACTAATATGATGAAGAAAAGGATGATAAATATACTGTTCATTCTGGAATAGTTGTGTAGGTTTGCCGAATTAAGTTTGCAAACTGAGATTGAAAGTTTTTAAGATGCATCTTAATAATTTTATAACTTTGCGGAGTATATTGGAAAAAGACAAACATGAAATTTTCCTTGAAACAAAACAAAATATATATTTAAAAGGGAATTATTTACGTGATGTTGCCCTTCTTCTCTTCAATGGCCACTCTCCCTTCACGCCACTTATCTTCTTCCTTTTCTGCTCCTTCTCCCTTGCTTCCTCCTCTATCCTCTCCATGCCACCTCCATAGCCTCGCAGAAAGGTGCTGCCACGGCCCGCGGCTCTCCTCCTCCTCTTCCTTTTCCCCTCACAAATCCGCCAGGCCCTTCCGTACCTCCGCCTCGCTGTACAGCGGCGGAAGGCCGCTCGACACCCAGACACTCATCGTCACCGCCGCCACGATCGCCGCCGTCTCCCTCTCCTTATTCCTCGGTCTCAAGGTTGGCATTTGCAGATTTGCTGCTCTTCCTTACCTTGGGTTTTTTTTCTATAATAATTTCGGGGAAAGATGCGATTTTTTTATGTGGGAAATGATTGGATCTTTCTTTCCGCTGCTTTTAGGGCGATCCGGTGCCGTGCGAGAGATGTGGCGGAAATGGTATTATCATTTTGCTGGTTCTGTTGACTTCGTTTTACTGTCTTAAAAAACAAATCATTTTTTTGTGAATCAATTTCTGTAAAAGAAAAGAGATCAATTTTGAGTTTTCTTTACACTTGATCCATGAATCTAGTTTTGTTTAGGCGGGAAAATTTCTTCAATTGTGGTTGGGTTTTTGTACATTTATAAATTGCATTAGGTTATCTTGGAAATTCAATGATCTTCTATTGCTAACTAGTTTGCTATATCAGCTGCATTGCAATTAGAGAGTCAATGAAATTTTTCCTAGAAAGCAGGACCATTTTAACAATTGGTATCATAGTGGTGGCATATCGTATTTACTTGTCTTTGTGAATAAATGAGTAGATGTGGATCAGAGAGTTCCATTGGAGTGAGGTCCACTCATATCATAACATAAGTGAGTTTTAGGTTTTAATAACACCTTCACCCATAGTAACTTAGTTTTGTTGCTTCATAGGTCTACTATTAGAGGGCCTCTTATATATACTCGGTCTTGTAAAAGTTGGATATAGAAGTAATATTATAATAAAAAGGTTCATTTACGAAAGCAATAAAAATTCCTATAGTCATATGAAAAATGTGTCAATATGTTGAAGTTGTTGTAGGTACAATAGAGATGTAAGAACTTTTTATGTGTGCAATTCACTTAGTTGTGATGCTTGTGCTTAACTGGATCATTCAGAAAATCATGTCAACTTGAAAAAAAAAAAACTTATGCTAAAATGTACGCTATAGAGTAGGCATGTTACATGAGGAATAACAACATCAAATAGATATGTTATTTTTACAATCTGTATTATGCACATTAAGTATCATCCTTTTACAATTTGTTTGATCTGTAACTTCTTTGAGAAAGGTAGTAAAACAAAGTCCCAGCTGCTCTTAGCAAACTGTTTAGGTAGCGTGCTACCATTAACTCTTATGAGGAAGCGAGTTTATTTCTAGTCAGAATATCTTAAATTTTCTCTTTTTCACTTAGGTGGCACGAAATGCGTCTTCTGTAGCGATGGTAAAATGACACAGGAGACTCGTTTGGTTGATTGCAGGGTATGCAAGGGTGCAGGTGTTTTCTTATCCCTTTTCCACACTGTTTGTTTCCAAACATTAAACTCTTAACATATTCCAGATCAAGCATATTATTATCGCTATCGATGTCATAGCCTATGGCATCCTTGATTGTCAAAAGGAAAATGCATACCAATTAAAGCTACATAAACAGATAGTGGTGAATCATACATTCAGAATGGTGACTAAGCTTATAGTTTGTTCACTTGTACATATGCTTACAGCATTCTGTCTAAAACACCTTTAGCGCAAATTAGAATTGATATCTCTGTTCAAATAGGTTATCTACTATCTCTTGAAGATCTGATTCATCCTTAATGTTTTCAGCAATTTAAGGCTTCTGAACACTTCATGAACTGATGATGCAGGACTTATACTCTGTAAAAAATGTGGCGGTTCCGGATACTCAAGGCGGTTGTGAGACTGTTGTCAATGTATTCACTGCTCGCAATGAAAAGTAGAGAAGGGTTATGACCAGTTAGTTCAGAGATTCAATCACCTGAGAAGTTTTTTGCTTTTTGTTTTTCTTCCGAGCCCAGATGATGAAATGTAAACAATATGAAAGAAATTGGGTAAACAAATATTGTTATGGGAGTGTTCAACTCCAAATGCTTATGTATATTCCATGGTTTCGTATGGTGAAATATCACTCTGTTCATTCACCAACTTGATTACTGATTGTATCATGTAATTTTGTCAGAAATGGTACAAAAAGGTGCTCTCTGTGAAGAATTCTGCTACTGTTAAAATCGTAATCAACAGAGTGATATTTGCCTCTCCTAAACAAAAAATTAAAACAATAAAAAGTTGCGTTTGCCGGGAGTCGAACCCGGGTCTATTGCTTGGAAGGCAATTATCCTAACCGTTGGACTACAAACGCTACTGTTGAAATCGTAATCAACAGAATGATATTCACCTTTGTAAACAAAAAATTAAAATAATAAAATCTTGCGTTTGCCGGGAGTCGAACCCGGGTCTATTGCTTGGAAGGCAATTATCCTAACCGTTGGA
>JBAMIB010352602.1:0-11009 GCA_037177415.1 Kaempferia rotunda | reverse complement strand
ACACCATTTATAATTATTAATTGGATTGAAGTCCGTATATAAAAGCTCCGGATACTTACATTTGTTTTCGGGAATAAAAATAATAGATAATTTATAAATTTATTTATTTTAAAAAATATCAAAATTTAAACTATAATTGTGCCAAAACTCTGAACGGCAGAAATCCTGCACATTCCCTACACCAATATCGACCTGTACAATGCCCCAATCTCAACCGTCAATCTCAACCGTCAATCTCAACCGTATGTACACTGAATTGAATCCGACGTCCATAACATCTGCGGAGGTATATATATATATGACGAGATTTGGGGCCGGGATCCCTTCGACGAATTGAATCTCAAACTCTGAACAAGTCTTCATTGGGGTCTCCAGTCTCCTCCTGCCTCCAATCGTCTGCTACCGTGCTCGATCCAGCCGTCAATGGCGGATCCCTCCGAAGCTAAAGGGGAAGGATCCCTGCGAAAGGCCTTCGGGGGTGTTCTCGGAGTATTCATTCTCGTCCTGATTGGAACCCTAGCCTTCTCGATCCGCCTCTTCTCGGTAAGTCTTCCTTCTCATTGATCGATGACCTCCAATCTAGATCTGAAGTGAGAACATAATACTGGACCGGAGACATGCAGTTGATTTTGAGCCAATAGTGGGTGATGATTCAGTGTTGCATTTGTTTGTTGTTTAAATTCATCTTCTAGGTCATCAAGTATGAGAGTGTGATTCACGAGTTCGATCCGTATTTCAATTACAGAGTCACTCAGGTTTGATTATTTTCACTTTCTTTTTTTTCACTCTTGCTCCCCATATTTTGTTTAAACGAGATGATGATAGGACTCCTCTTAAATAATCTTAACGGGTTCATCTTTTGTTTTTATGTTTCTTTTAACGTTCACCTTAGTGTCTCAGTTCTAAATAAGATTACTTATAAGATTTAAAATTTCCAGTTATAGTTCTAGTATTGGCCTATTCGAAGGTTGAATTTTATGACTATAATTATTATACTTCCCTCATACACTTTCTGAAATCTTACTCGTTGCATTTTATGAAAAAAGATACACTGTCATGCCCAGGCACTTGACAACAAGATATCGTTGGCCATTATATCTGCAAACTGGGACGTGTTGGAGTTCATACACTCAGCACACCACCTTTTCTAGTCAATTGTCTCGCATTCTGTCTCTGAGAATATGCATCTTATACTGTCTTCATATGAACTTTTTCCAGTTTCTCACAAAGAATGGAATTTACGACTTTTGGAATTGGTTTGATGATCGAACCTGGTACTATCTCAGAGAACATGTCGACTTATTGTAGGAACTCCAAGCTTGGTATTGTTTTTGAACTTATGTTGTTTGTGCTCCTTGACAGGTATCCCCTTGGTCGTGTAATAGGTGGTACTGTTTACCCTGGTTTAACACTAACAGCTGGTTCCATATGGTGGTATGTTTGTTGGATAATGTTCATCATGAATAGGTATAATTCATTGGAATGCTATTTAAGTAATAGGTGCATTTCTTGTTTCACGATTTCAGGCTGCTGAATAACTTGAACATTCCTCTATCAGTGGAGACTGTCTGTGTATTCACAGCTCCTATTTTCTCAGCTAATGCAGCATGGGCTACATATCTTCTCACAAAGGCACCCTCTCATCTATTTGTTTGTTCTTAATTTTCATATTGATATTTGTACATATTTTGATTTACTTGTTTTCCTATTCTTCTGATGAGAATTGCAGGAAGTCAAGGGAACTGGAGCTGGTTTGACTGCAGCAACCCTATTGGCAATGGTAATCGTCTTCTTACTGTTCTCTTGTTGATTGGTTGTAACCAACCGTATTTTGTGAAAGAATGCACAACTTTAACCATGTCTTCTTATAGCCTTTTCGAAATATATATGATAATGTTTTATGTAATACTGCTAGAATTCTTGGTCTCCTTGGTAGCATTTTAGTAAGTATCATTTGCATATAAGCAAGAAAATATTAAATTTTTTTCCTAGTTAGGTTTTAAAAGGGAAATTTCTTGCTTGTGCTGCTTTTTCACATTTAGTATAGTCTTTTAATCTCAGAAAATTATTTTATCTTTCTCTTCTCTGTGCAGGTCCCCTCATATATTTCACGATCTGTGGCTGGAAGCTATGACAATGAAGCTGTTGCAATATTTGCCCTAATATTCACTTTTTATCTTTATATCAAGGTACAGATCTAGTTGTACTCTATACTGAGATTCATGCTCCTCTTGTTTTATGCCAAAAAGAAAAAAAAAACTGAATAGCTCAATTAACCGGTTCTGTGCGAAATTTTCTTTATGGTTTTTAACATTTTGTCAACTATTCTGATATCAAGAAATTTATGCAGACACTTAATACTGGATCCCTATTTTATGCCACCCTGAATGCCCTATCATACTTCTACATGGTAAAACACATTCTTACATTTATTCATTGACTCACCTTTTAGGTAGAGTATATAATAGTTTGATGTGTTTTAAAGGTGTGCTCTTGGGGAGGCTATACGTTCATTATTAACCTTATTCCAATGCACGTCCTTCTCTGCATTGCTACTGGCCGTTACTCATCACGTTTGTACATTGCCTATGCTCCTCTTGTAAGTATTTGCAGTTAACATGAAACTGTTTACTTAGCTGTCATCTAATTCTAATACATCAATTGTTTTCTTTTAAGAAAGAGGTGCTATTTTTGTAATACAAAACTACTATACTTTGCAGGTTGTTCTAGGAACACTATTAGCTTCCTTGGTGCCTGTGGTTGGATTCAATGCAGTGATGACGTCTGAGCATTTTGCTTCATTTTTGGTTTGTAGCTCAGTGCCGTATCTACTTTACATAAACCTCTTATGTTATTCTATTTTTATATGCTTTATGGAAGTCCCAGCATGTGAGTAGTAAAACTTTGTTAGTTCATTCGTCATACATGATACATGGCTGATGTTAACTTCATTAAAAATTGCACTATTAGTACTTATAGTTACAGTTAGACCTTCTACCACTTTAGTGTTTACATGACATAACTATAAGCTTATTAGGTCAAATGCCAAGAGGTAAGGAGAAGTTGTATATTTCATTTTGAACCATGGATGTTTTATACATTTTAAAATGTTAATATTTCCAAGATGGATTTTGTTAGAATCCAATATGATACATTTTTGTGGTACTATGATAGAAGAGCTTATTGTACCTCTGTATTTCTAAGCAACATTAAATATGTAGTTTCTAGAATCCAATATGTATTTATGTTGATTTGGTCTCCAATCTGCAGGTTTTCATCATCCTTCATGTTGTTGCTTTAGTTTATTACATCAAGGGCATATTATCTCCTAAGATGTTTAAAGTGGCTATGACACTTGTTGTTACAATTGGCATGTAAGCTTACATTATTCTTATGGCAGTTTATAATTTTTGTATTATAAATGTGTTATCAAGTAACTATTTCTTCTATGTTTCTTCCCCTTTCAGTGCTGTTTGCTCTGCAGTTTTAGCTATTCTCATAGCATTGGTTGCCTCTAGCCCAACAAAAGGTTGGAGTGGGCGTAGCTTGAGTCTTCTTGATCCGTAAGCTTCTGAGTTAATGATAAACATTAGTGACATTTCAATTAGTACCAACATTTGGTGAATCTGTAAATAGTTGGAACTCATTGCTTATTTGTTGTTTTTAATGTAATTGTTAAGATCATTTTTACAAGGAAATGTACTGAGAATGCATTAGTAATCTTTCAGTTAAATTCATCATCATACATTTGTATAAAATATGTAAAAATATTTTCCAATTGTGATTTAGTTCTAAAAGTATGAGTCAGAATAAAAGTTAGCAATGGACAGTGGCTTTCTTGGCCTAACTCATGAGAATTTTGATGGAGGAACAATCCTCAAGTAAGGTCCATTTACCTTCCTGTAAATTGGCTGGTGGTCAACACGCTGTACCAATATATTCTGATAGTCAACAGAACTTACATGTTATATTACATGCCACATGTTATGTCAATCATGTGTGTTACTAAGCAATGAATAAGATGTACAATCTGTCTGTAGGTTCGCTACATACTAATATTAAAGAATTCTGTGTCAAGCAAAATAATGATTGGAATTTAAATAAAAAATCTATCTTGATCCTCCTTTCCTCGCGAACAGAACTTATGCGAGCAAGTACATACCGATCATTGCTAGTGTTAGCGAACATCAGCCACCAACATGGCCTTCTTATTTCATGGACATCAATGTGTTGGCTTTCTTGGTTCCAGCTGGCATTGTTGTAAGTTCATTTTTCTCTATATTTGGTTTTTTAGTTTCTACATATGTATTGTTGTATTGTTTTGAAATGTGTGCTCATTCATTTTCATTTTAATTCATTTAAGTTTCATTTTACATTTTGGTGTTGTCTGACTGGAAAAATATTTTGTACTGCATATAATACATGTTCTTCATTCTATTTCTTCCACTACATGAGTTGTATACTTGAAATTCTCTGTTTGAAACTTTTAAATTACAACAATGATATATAGAAATTTCATTTGTTCAATTGATTCATGTGACAAGATCCTGCTATATCAGTCAGTTGTCATATACTATATCTTAGAGCAATCAGACCAATCAAGTTAATGAACCATCCCGAATTTACTGTCCTCATTTTTATGGGCTAGGTAGAGCCTACTAAATTTATCTAGCCATCAATTGCAAATATAATTAATATAATTATATATTTTTTACTCTCAGTAATTTCTACTTTATTTTTCTTGTGTAACTCGTATTTATTTCTCTGGACACTTTATCTCTAAACATAAAGATCAGGATCTTTCTAAAAAAAAATTATGCATTCTCGTAACAGTCTATTAATTTTTGCTGAAACACCATTTTTTTCGATGGGTTCCAGGCATGCTTTTTACCTCTCTCTGATGCTAGCTCATTTGTGATTTTGTATATAGCAACCTCGGTATATTTTTCTGGAGTTATGGTAAGTGGCACAATTTCTCGTAGTTAATGTTGCTTATTACTTGTAGAACTGTCACCTTTCTCACTGCCTTCAATGATTTCATCAGGTACGTCTTATGCTTGTTTTGGCTCCTGCTGCGTGCATTGTGTCTGGCATTGCTCTCTCAGAAGCCTTTGATGCCTTCACACGTTCTATCAAATTTCAACTTCCTAAATTATTTGAAGCTTCACCTTCTGACGTATGTCAATGAATTTGTCACTTGTTCTTATTTCTCAAAAATTGAAAGTATGATTTTTTTTTGTCAATTGTCCTTTTTTGATATCTATAATTATGATATGAATTCAAGGCAGGGGATACTAACCGTGGCACTCAAGATGAACCAACAAAGGTTGATAACAACACTCGAACAGAAAAAACTGAAACTATTGCAAAGGAAAGACCATCAGAGAAGCATAGGAAGAAAGATAAAAAAAATTTGGAGAAAGGAAAAGAAATTACGGAGAAAGGTAAAGAAAACGCTGATAAGGTGTCTAATAAACCTTTGAATGCTAAGAAACTTCTGGTACTGCCTTTGGAGGCTTCTGCAGTTGCCATTCTCCTACTGATCATTCTTGGAGCCTTTTATGTGGTATGCAAATCTCTTGTTCTGTTTCTAGTACAACGATTAACATTCAAGCTGACAAAAGACAAAGAATTCCTTATCTTTAACCTTCCTGATCTCCTTGTTATATGAAAATGATGTGTTATCATTCAAGGATATAATTTTTACATCTGAAGTTATGGATAACTGTTATTTCTTGACATGTTCAAAGCTTTACTGTCATGACATGTGATATGCCTCCATGTACAACGAGGTGGCCCTCCTGGTGACAAGTTGCTAGAAGACGGATGGAGATGGAGATTGATACAATTAAACAATAGCTGCTATTGGGAATCAACATAGGGAAGGAGGACAATTCAAAATCTAGCATCTGCTCACTAGATCTGGAATGGAAGAAAAAGTGGAGCCCTATCCACTGGCATTGCTTCAAAATCTATCACTGCTTGCTAGTGGCTGAACGAAAGAGAATGGTACGAAAGAGAGAGACCAAAAAGAGACAAGATCTTGGGAGAGAAGAGAGCTCCTAGGGCTTCTGGAGGGGAAAAGTGGCACCATCATTCGCTGTTGGTTGATGGGTGGTTGGCGTTCAGATCCAAAGCACAAAAAGGGCAGCAAAAACATGAAACAAGGGATCAAGAGAGGGGGAGAGAGAAGTAGAGAACCTAGGATTGCTGGAGGGTAGAAGGTTTAAGGTTATCACCACATGCCAGCAGATTGAACGATGCTCTGGGTCACGATCTAGGCACAAAGCAAGATGTGAGAGAGAGTGTTTGGGTGTGAGGGTTACTATGACGAGGATGAAACATAAATAAATCCTAAGGAACTCAAAACTTCTGTCAAAACATTAGAATCCAACCCAATCATAGACCTTGAAGAATGTGGAATGCATAGACATTGAAGAATGTGTAACATTTTATTTCTTCTATTATGTATTTATAAAATGTTCTCTGTTTCTGGTGTTGTCTTTTTTGGATATTTCACCTTGACTGAAATTGTGTTGGCTATTAGGTTCATTGTGTCTGGGCAGCCGCAGAAGCTTATTCTGCCCCATCGATTGTCCTAACATCTCATTCCCATGATGGCCTGCATGTTTTTGATGATTTTCGTGAAGCATACGCGTGGTTAAAGCATAACACTGATGTAGATGATAAGGTTATTTCTCTCTTCTTTCCTTTCTATTTGTTTGCATGGATCATGAATGTTCATGTGCTTAAAAAAGAAATTGGTTATACTTTTAGATTGAAACTGCATTATTTTTTTTTAATAATTGTAGATTAATCATTTTATATGAGAGCAGTAGTCAAATGTGCTAACTTAGCAATCGTGTCTAGTTATTTAAAGTTGCCTGTAAGAAAGCAAATTCTACTTTGTAGTGCATGCTTAATGTGTGTTCTTGAGGTTCCATATATGAACATGTAAATACTAACAATTTGATGTTGAGTGTATCCTAGACAATTGATGTCAAAGAACTGTGACTGTCATTGTTGACAATATACCTGGAATAATACTCATTGTAACCTCTATATATTTGTCTTTAAGATCACACATTCTGCAAGTTCCAAAGGAAGTTTCTTAATTATTGTACAGGTTGCATCTTGGTGGGACTATGGTTATCAAACAACTGCAATGGCAAACCGCACTGTCATTGTCGATAATAATACCTGGAATAACACTCATATTGCTACTGTTGGTACTGCTATGTCCTCGCCAGAGAAGCCAGCTTGGGATATCTTCAATTCCCTGGATGTCAAATATGTTCTTGTTGTTTTTGGAGGTTCATGTTCTGAAATGAGATCTAAATAAATTCAAATTTGTCTTTGAATCTTTAATTTCTAGTTTCTTATTTCAATGAGCAGGTCTTGTGGGCTACCCAAGTGATGACATCAACAAATTTTTGTGGATGGTTCGAATTGGAGGCGGGGTCTTTCCACATATCAGGGAGCCTGATTATCTTGTGAGTGTCCGAGTTCCATCTTGTACTGCTGCAAATAATACATTGCTTATTGTTTTCTTCACATTGTTTTGAAAAGATTGACGGATTGTTAACACTTTAGCATAGTATTACATGAATAAGATACAGTACTGCATTTCAACCCAGTTATACCAGGTAAAACATATTGTTAAGTTTGCATAAAATTTATTAATATCATTCAATACTCAAACTGTAGTGCTTGTACATCATATAAGATGTCAATCCATTGAATTCAACAACTCTCTATGCCATGTATGCTCATAGACAGTTATAGCTGGGTTTAGGAATACATCAATCAGTGCTTTCTTTAATCATGCTCAAGAGATTCTATAAATGCTTATTTTCCTGTCAATATAGAGGGATGGCCAGTATCGTATTGATGCGCATGCTACACCAACAATGCTCAATTGCCTAATGTACAAGTTGTCATATTACAGGTTTGCAAATTCTTTTTATTCTAGTGACCTGATACAATGTTATAATTAGAGTACATTTTCATTCTACCTTTTTATTTTAGGTTTGTGGAAACAGATGGTAAAGGTTTTGATAGAGTCAGGGGGACAGAAATAGGGAAGAAACATTTCAGACTAACGCATTTTGAAGAGGTAACTTGTTTTTCTCTAGTTATCTATGCTAAGTAGTGATTCAGTGTAATTTTTAAATTTTTTTTCCCCATTTTCTTTTCCATTCACTGTTCGAGTTTTGCTCAGTACAGGACTACTTTGTTGTGCTTAATAAAAAAAAAAGAGTTAAGAATTTCTAGAACTTAATTAGTTTTTGACCTTTTTGATCCAGGTGTTTACTACACATCATTGGATGGTTCGAATATATAAATTGAAATCACCAAAGAATAGGATACGTGGAAAATCGAAGAAAAAAACAGTATGTCATATTGCACTCGTATACTTTTAATTTGTGTGAATCACTTGCGCATTTATTTGTTATTTTATTTTTGCAGAATCCTAAAATAAGTTCTAAGATCAATTCAAACAAGAATGTTAAGAAGAATCCTTGGCAATGAACTACAATAACAGTTAGTCAAGCATTTTCATGTTAGAATATTTTATGAGGTATTTACATATCAGTGTCGTTCTTTTTGTTTTTATATTACGAGAACCATGCAATTTTTGACAGGAGAGATTGTTTATATGTATTCATTTTTCATGTCTTGTGTTAATTTACCATGTACAATTTATTGGATACACATTGTGTTGGAAATGCAATTATAAAATTTTAGTCAGCAATTTGCATTCTTGATCCTTTGCTCCTCAAGATTTTCCACTGAAATCATGCATTCTTCAGCCTCGACTCCTTCTTATATTACACTTAAACACATATATAAAATAAGTTTGAAACACCCAAAGCTTGTTCAAACTTATTCGATAACTCTAGGTAGTTTGAAATTGTTATTAGAATGATTAAATAATATCTAATTTATAAAAAATATTAAGTTTATAAAAGAAGGGTAAAATGGTAAAATTATAAGAATTCAATTCAATTCTGTTATCTACTAACTAATTCCAAAGCAAGAAATTCAATTCAATTCTGTTATTTACTAACTCATTCCAAATCAAGGAATTCAATTCCTGATGGAATTCAATTGAATTTCATCACTTACAACCATATCAAACAGGGTGTTAATAAATTATATAATATTTGCGGTGAAATATTATTAAATTTGTTGTTTTAATTGGGCCTTGAGATGAATTAACAACAAAAAGCTGAATTCTTATTGGACTGTTCGGCCTTCCCCACTCAGTTTCGGTCTAATAATGTTAAGGATAAGATTTTAGGTGGCGTTTGGTTTAAAAGCAGGAATGAGAATGAAAATGAGTTTGATAGTAGGCTGGAATGTGAATGGATTTAGTCATTTCAATATTACTGTTTGATTTATAGACATTGTTTAGGTATGATTCCTTTTTTTTAATTAAATTTTTTTCCTTTTTTTATTTTTCTCTCCTTTTTTTTCCCTTTGATTATTTATTTATATTTTTTTCTATATTTCCTAATTTTATTTTTTTCATTATTTCCTTTTTCACCTATTTTTTTCTCTTTTTTTTTAAATTTTTTTAATAATTTTTTACAATTTTATTTTATTTTTTAATTTTTTATTTTTACTATTTAATTTATTTAAAAAAAAATTATGTTTTCTAAATTTTTAATTCTTTTAATTTTTAAAATTTTTTATTTTTATAAATGGCATAATTTTTAAATTTTAAGTTTTTTAAAAAAATTTAATTTTTTTAAATTTTTAAATTTATTTTATAATTTTTAATTTTTTAAAATTTTTTTAATTGTTTTATTTTTATTTTTTTTTATTTTTTTATTTTTTTATTTTTAATTTTAATTTTTAATTTTAATTTTTAATTTTTTTTAAAAAAATTACTTTTTAAAATTTTTAAATTTTTTTAGGAAAAATGGGAATGGAAATGGATATGAACTCCCAAGTCATATGAGTTTGGTGATTCCCATATATTTGAAAATTATTTTCAAATTTTCATTCCCAAACTTATAATCCAAACACTATTATTTGCTATCATTCCATTCTTTCATTCCTAATGTACTTTAATTGGGCCTTCGGTGGCCCGTTCTTCCTCGTTAAGAAAATAAGCAGTCATGATCCGTATGAGATAAAAAAATACCTTAATAAATTATATAATATTTGCAGTGAAATATTATTAAATTTGTTGTTTTAATTGGGCCTTGAGATGAATTAACAAACAAAAGCTTAATTCTTATTGGGCTGTCTGGCCTTCCCCACTCAGTTTCGGTCTAATAATGTTAAGGATAAGATTTTAGTACTATAATTTTAATTTATTAGTGAATAATTAAAAGCACACTTTAATTTTAAAAAAAAGATCAAAAAATATCTCATTCTATTTTTTTATTTTAAAAATATAATTATTCAAGCAATATTAGGGCGGTTTAAATTAAATAATTGATCAAACTAAAACAATTTAAATTTTTGATTCGGTTAATTTGAAAAAAAAAATATATTAAATATTGATTATTTCAATTAAACCCTTTCTATTTCTATTATAAAATTTAAAATTAGTTAAGTTATTAAAAAAATTTATTGAAAATAATTATTATATATGACCTCATCTTAAATTATAAAAGTTTATTATATTGGTCTTGGTCTTCATACTTTGATGGGTTTATTGGTTGTCGCTAGGAGTTTCTGACATCAGGGGCGGATCTAGAATTTTAGATTTACGGGGGTCATATATAAAATGATAAAAAATAATTATTAAATATATTATGTAATAATAATCTTTCCAACCCTTCAATATGCATAATGTATATTTAATTGAAAAAGAAGAAAAAAATAGTTCTACAAACTCTAAAGGTGTATAACAAAAAAAAAAAAACCATTAGACCAAGTATATATATACTTGTATAGAGGATCAAAATAAAATATATATTAAGAAATTTTAAAAATTTTATGTAAAATTACCAATATAAAAAAAATTAGGGGGGTCATGGCCCCCTCAAGTC
>JBAMIB010352495.1:0-11011 GCA_037177415.1 Kaempferia rotunda | reverse complement strand
ATTCTCTGATCGCAATCCAAGTAAATCTATTGTGCCGCCTTTTTCTTTTATTAATATCTATTTTATTTTATAAGTGTTTTGTTTATGTTAAATTGGCTTTGAGAAATGTTTAAGTTTATTTTTCAGATTTAACTTAACCGGCCCACAAGGGACCTACAGCAAGTTATGAAATTGAGGGTAAAATACTCATATATTGATTTTGATTTCCGTATATCAAACATTAAGAATGATAATGAAACAGATTTCATTTCCATTTTAGCCTCCTAGACTTGCCTCCCAAGTACTCCACAAGGAGTTTAGGGTAGATAAGATTTTTTTTATTAAAAGTGAAGAGGAGACCAGAAGAGAATTTAAAAAAAATCTTTTATTAAAAAATAGAGTATCATCTACTAATTTTTAAATAATACTCTTATATAAATTTTAACTTAAAATTGAAAGAAATTGTATTTAAACAAATTTTAAACAACATTTTTTAAACAATTAACACATTTTAATTAAACAACATTTTTTAAACAATTAGCACATTTTTTAAATTGTAATTAAAAATATTTTTTATCGAAAAAGAAAAATATAAACAACTAACACATTTTAATTCCAACATTGCAAAAAAAGGAAATAGACTTTTTTCCTAAAGAAAGGAAATAGAACTTTTATTAAAAAGGAAAACATATAACTTAACAATCTTAACTTAAAATAGGATGCGGATTAAGATAAATTTTATTATATAAATATTAGGAATATAAAAATTTTCTTAAATATTTTAAAAATACAAATTACAGAAAGTTGCAAAAAGCTTTAAAAAAAGTTTAAATGGCGAAATTCAGGATCAAAATTTACAGTTACAGTTTTACCCTTAACAAACGTAGGTTTTTGAATTTTACACGTGTAAGCACCGACAAAACCTGATTCCTAATCCTGAGTATAAAATTAGTCCGGCGTATTGTAGAAATTTTCCTCCTGTAGGATAATAAATCTAAGAAAGATGTTCATTTGGATGAACATTTATAAGTACTTCTCAATTTATTTTAATGATTGATAGAAAACTTTTATAAGTCAGGTCAAAATTTACCTATTCGAAGAGTAAGACACTTAAATTGTTTTTTTAAATATGTCTTAATTAAATTTATGATTTATTTGTATGAGGTTTGTTTTTAATTAATATTCAAATCTAGATTAATGAGAAAAAGTATTTATCGCAATTAGTTAATTTTTATTGCATGAATTAAGGTGTGCACTTGTGTATTATAGATTTTACAAAATTTTAACAATTCATGAAAAATTTAAACCTATAAAAATAATGATAAACTTAATTGAATAATTGGAAAATAATAGGGTCCTACGTGACTAGTGTCTTGAAACTGTCGTATTCTCGTGTTTCCTCGCTAATTGAACGGTTATGATATCCTCAAAATATGTGCAACAATATCGTAATATGCAGAACATTATTGATATGTGATATGTCTCATCCAATTGGTGAGGAGATACGAAGACACATAATTTTAGAACAGAGAATCTAAAGACTCTCCACTCGTTACATCTCTTTTAACCAAAATAACTGTCGGGCCATATTGCAATAATAAAGACGTTTAATATCTCTAAGATATTTATATTACATTTTATAAGAATTTTTTCTATGCTAAATTTCTAAGTCGACATTTATGAATATTTTCTAATTTAGATAATCGATAAAAACTCTCATACAGCAGTAGGACCCAGGGTTAATAATGTTTCCTGTAATCCGAGTGGACCGGACTTGACCTGAGTCCGACCATCTCCGGGCCGCTCCTTGATGGTGTGCTTCGTTTAGACACAGACGGGGGCTATAAATACCTTCCTACTACGGTAGCCGTCCTCCATCCCGACCACAAACCCTCGCCCTTTCCTCTCTCCTCTTCGCCTTCCTGTTGCTCCCTCTCCGCCCCCTGCTTTGGAGCCAAATCGACGGAAAGTGCGAGCAAACCCTAGAAAAGAGCTATCTTCCAACGCCGCTTCCTCGCCGTAGAGATCATTCTTTCATCTTCTTTCTGGATTAAACTCTTATTTTTTATAATGTTTTTGTGCTTTTTTTTTCCAGGTAGGGAAGACGATTGCGGTGGTTACAACCGTTCCCCTGAGATTCGTTACTCTGGATTTGTTTTTTTTTGCTGCGATCTAATATCTACCTTTTTTTTTGTCCTGAAACTAGGGTTTCTCGTCCTGGCTTCTTCTAAGCCCTCGACCTTCCTACTTCTGGTGTAGCTACCTTCACGGTAGGTTCTTCGCTCCTTGATGTTGTTTTCATGGTAGTAAAGATTTAGGAGATTGAATTAGAGTTTTGGTTATTGTGGTCTTCATCTCGGGTGATTATGGTTTGTAGTTTCTTGTTTTGTGCATGTCTTGCTGTTGCATACTTAAAGGGTTCACTTTGCCCAAGAAGTCAAGCATTACTTTCAGTTTTTAAAGGTTGTTTTGTTTTCCTTCGCAATTTCACGCGCATGTTGCTTCTTGTTATTTTTATTTGACCATTTAAAAAAAAATTGTTTCAGATTTGAGCGTTTATGTTTCAGTGTGATGATTGTTGCATTATGTTTCTGGAATTTTGTGATTTCTCAACTTTTCTCCTTCGTTAGATAGTTCTACGTCACACTGTGCTATTTGTCAACTTTTTAAGTAAAATCTTGTGTTGTGGGACTGCAGTCTATACAGTATGTCGTCACCATATCCCGTGCTCAACAATAAATCCATCGACCAGTGGAGGGTCACAGAATTGAAAGAAGAGCTGAAGAGAAGGAAACTCCCTGTAAGAGGCCTGAAGGAAGAACTGGTAAAGAGGTTAGCTGAGGCATTGGATGCTGAGATCATGGACATTGAAGAAAAAGTGGATGATGAAGACCAAAATGATGAACCTAAGGTGGAAGATCAGAGTGACAGTGTGCAAGTTCAGACGGAAAATAATGAAGTAGATATTGCCCCTGTGGTTAACAAAGTTAAAGATCCAGATGAAGAAGATGACTTTTCCAATGGCGCTATGGTTGATAAAGATGCCAACAGTGCTAACATCGTCAAAGCTGGCGTTTGTGATGGTCATACAAAAGTTGGAAAGATTGAACTTGATGCTGCAACAGAAGCTACTTCAGAAGTGACCAACAGAGACTTGAAAGTGGAAGATGCCAGGACAGTTTCTTCAGAATTGGACGCATCCATTTCAGAAACAGAAGCTAATTTGGTCTCCCTAGAAGATGGTGCAAATGAGAGCCATACTGCTACCTTGCAGCACGATTCAGATGCAGTCATAACAAGAACTGAAGAAAAGCTCAATGAACCGGTGCAAGACAATTCAAACCTTTCCCTTGAGGAAATCTGCCCTGAATCACACAATCAGGTATCAGTGGTCAGTCTAGACTTAGGATCCCAGGTTAAGTGTGAGTCCATTCCTATTGATTCTGTGTCAATTATTGAAAAGAATAAACTAAAGGATAATTTAAATGCTGATGACTTTAATCTAGAAAAAGAGGTTGTTAAGCAGGAGATGGTTCAACCATCATCCAACATTGTTCCTTCACTAGGTGGCGATCTGCAGACTGTGCATGATGCCAAAGAGCAAATTAAGCACCTGGTTTCCCTGGAAGATACACAAATTAAAAAGACTATATTTGTTGATGAAGGCAAGAAAGAAGATAACCTTGATGAAGAGTCTCCAGAAAAATTGAACTTGGATAGGAGTTCAAGTGATGAGTTGATGGAAGATGATGTATTGGAAAGTAAGAACATTGATTCCAATATCAAGACCGAGGAATTGGTTGAAAAACCTGAGGTGACACAAGAGCTCATTGTTAGTGATATAAAAAATATCGACGTTAAGCAGGATGGGTCAATTATGGAGGAAATCATTGATGAAGACATCAAGAAGCCGACAGTCCTTACTGAAAAGAGAAAGTTAGAAGGTAATTGCACTCGATTCTAATGGATGTTTTGTTAGATCATTTGATTTTATTTGATAATTTTTTTTTCTTGAATGATATTTTTTTTTCATTACTGAGTATGTGGCAAATATTTGCTCTTTCACTATGGTATCATAACCCTAGGTCTAAGCACGTTTGATAGGTTCTATCTTCATACGATGAATGAAGTCATAGTGTCCACTGCAAAATCTAAAAGCATATAGGCAAAACTGCCTTGCAAAATTTGTCATCCATTATGACTCTTGTATGAAAATGGCTCAAACTCAATAGGTTTAACGTTCCAACTTGGTCCTTACTCAACTTGAATCTTATGTGGCATGTAACAACTTATTTATCTGTTTTTAAAGGTTAAGTACTTGGTAGTGTACAGGAAAACTTAATCTTTTCCTACCAGATGGAGCATGTATACATGATAATTTGCTTTACTGTGACAATGATGGACTACTTTAGCCGCTTAAACCCTTCCATTGAATTATGTCAATGAACTTGTATTATCAGATTAACAGATTAGAGTTCAAGGTACAAAGGATAATGGGAGACTAAACAACTTTTATTAATCAAAAAGGTAATTTAAAGAGTCTGGGTATTACCAAAAGTAGTACCTTATATATTCTTATTTACTGTTTAATGGTGGAACAAGATCTATATAGCCAACCCCAAACAGTTGAAACTATTAATTTGTTGTTTAATGGAATTTTCAGTGTCTTTATTGAACTTTATAGCTAGCATTCGTGAATTCTAATTTTTTGTGCTAAAAAATCAACTCGATTCAGTCATTTTACCACTTAGACTGTGGATGCAAAACAGATATCTTGATAATTTTAATTGGTAAGTTTCTTTACAGTTTTTGGCTTCATATCGTTGTAGTTCAATGGAAACTTTTGATACATAATCTGCAGGTGATTAACTGATTGTAGCATGAAGAAATATGTGATATTTGTTGTTTCTGATACTAGCCTTACTGATTGTTTGAACAAGGTGTTGGGATAGTAAATTGGCTGCAATTTAGGTTATTATATAGAATTTTGTGCAGCTATTTTAAATTCTTTGTAATGCAATGTGCTACATTGGAGTTTTAGCTGTGTTTGTGCTGCTATTTCTCATACAATCATAGTATGTAGTTTCTACTCTGCTCACCAACCAACAGTTTATGTTATGGCCAAATTAATAGTTGTATTTGTTATTTGCTTCTTTTTATATATCGTTCACAATATTTTTTTTTGGTGTTTCAAATATGATCCAAATTTAATAGACTATACTGTTTTAATATTCTACTTAATATTAATCTATTTAATTAATGTCCCCTCTTGGTCAGACCAAGAAGCTGTTGCAATCAATGAGGTTCCCAAGCGGCAACGGCGTTGGAATTCAGATGCTGTTAAAATTCCTGAACGCCAATTATCTAACCTCAGTACATCAAGTACACCTAAGAATACATTTGAAATTACTCCTAGACGCACATTTATTAAATCTGATTTAAAGCCATCTGGAGATTCTCAAAAGGAACGGATTGGTGAGATTAGTTTATTTGTGTTACCTAGTTTTATTTCACATTTTGAATAATCTGAATTGACTAAATGCTGATCCAAATCATGCAGTTCCACCATCACTGAAATCTGCAACTACTTCCTTAAGAATTGACAGATTTTTGCGCCCTTTTACTCTGAAAGCTGTTCAAGAGCTGCTTGCTAAAACTGGAACAGTTGGCAATTTCTGGATGGACCACATTAAGACCCACTGCTATGTGACTGTAGGTCCTACATGATATATTGTTAGCCTTGGTTTCCTTTACTTTAACCTCATGGTTACTTTAACCTCATGGTTACTTTAACCTCGTGGTTATTTGGGTTTGCAATCTTGTTGTGTCAAGTTTCTCATTCAATATGATTATTTCGGTAATTGTTCTCTATATTTAATTTACTCCTAGATAATCTTATAGTTTAAAATTTAAACTAGGAATTGACATCATCATATTATTTCGATATGTAGACGTAGACTTAGGGTTGTTCAATCTCTATTATAAATTATTTTTAGAATAAAAATATTTGATGCTTTGTTTCCTTCATTATGCCTTGATTTGGCATTTGTTATCTATTTGGTTGATCAACACCCACACGGATACCCAATTTCTGGATAGTCTTAGCTGAACTTAGTATGGCTGTTTGTTGAGGCATGCAACTTGTTTTTGGACCATTATGATCCAATTCTCCATTTGGAGATACCAGCCACGAGTTACTACCCATAAGATGATGCTACGCCATGGTTGACAGGAAGGTGCACATGGTAGATTTGGCTTAATTGTACAGGTTGAAATATTAATGAAGAGTTTTAATGCTTTATCTCAAATAATTAAATATCTCTGATTGGTAGTTGGTAGGAAATAAAGTGAAACCACTTTATTCAGGAGGATTTCATGCTCCTTTAGATTATATGGAAAGTTTAAAGTGAAATTGTCCAAGTGATATTCTCAATAAGGTGACTATGGAACTGACCAGTGGTAGGATGCAACTGTGTATCTTCAAAGCTGGCGCTCTGTTTTTTACATTGCCCATTAGATGTTAGTCTTGGCTACCTTAGCTTTGCCTCTGTTGTCATTTTTCCTGAAGGCTATTGAAGGAGAAGATGAAAGGAGTGAGGATAAATATAAAAACTGAGGAAATATATTTGTACTTGAAACAAGTGTCCATGCATATTCCTCAACCAGTTTAAGCAGGAACTTTTGTTGCTAAATGTTGCAGTCTCTGTACTTTTTTCACTTAATGAATGTATCCATGAATATAAGTATCTTACAGTTATAGTTATCTTTGTTTCAGTTCTCTCTTTATAAGTAATAATATTTGCAATTAATCTATGAGTTCAATCTAAATTCAACTTGATGGCACTTGATTTTCACTTACTAGAACTAACAATATTAGGTTAAACAAACTCTTGAGATATTATATCTTGAGATATTATGGTGGACACATGAATGTCTTTATTGATTGGAAATTCTATTCATGATGAAATTTAAATTTTGTTCTACTTTCATAATCAGGTAACTTTTTGTTTTAAACACATGCTCTAGATTTGTATATATCCTGTCTGTTATGCTGCATATTTAATAGATTCTTTATTATGCTATTGTTATATTTAATAGTTTCTGGCGCTCTAAGTTACTATCATAACTAAACAAAACAGTTAGTATTTAACTTAATGGTTAGATAAAGATGTTTAAGTCTTTCTTGAGGCTGCACCTAATCCATTTAATTCCCTCTTCCTTATTCTTGGTACCCAGTACATGGGCTGTCTTTGCTTTCAAGTCGCATAACATGCTTTTTGTGATGCCAGACTATTGTCTTGGAACAACACCGAACTTGCAGCCAGTAGCATCAACTGCCTTCTTCCTCTTCAATAAAAGCCTTTTCCCCCCTATTTCTTCCTCTTCTCCAAGTGTTTCCGTAGTAAAAGTAAAATCTTTATATCTTTTTATCCATGTAAACTAGTATCCCCTTTTACCTTTTACACCGTCAGCCTCTATCCCTTCAGCTTGTCTAATTATGTATTTGCACTATGTACAAAGTATTGAAATCTACTCTCTTACAAATGGACATTAGTTAATTTCTATTTAGTCTTACTGGTTAGTTTTTTTTTTTTTTTTTTTTGCAGTATTCTTCAGTGGAGGAAGCCACTGCAACACGCAATGCTGTTTACAATCTGCAGTGGCCCCCGAACGGTGGAAATCTTTTGGTCGCTGAGTTTGTTGACCCCCAAGAAGTGAAGGCACGAACTGAGGCCCCACCACAATCCCCAGCTTCCATTACCTCAAACCCAAACACTCCCAAGGCTACAAACTTTCAGCAACCTCAGGCTGCTCAACCTCCTGTTCGCCAGCATTCTCTGAAACTGCACCAGCCGCCGTTTCCCCCACAAAGACAGCCTGATCCGCAGCCGGTAAGAGAGCAACTCCCCCCACCTCCGCCGAGGGAACCAGACCCACCAGCTCTGACACTCGACGATTTGTTTAAGAAAACAAAGGCAACACCAAGGATCTATTACCTTCCTTTGTCTGAAGAAGAGGCGGCATCAAGGCTTGCAGCGCGTGGTAAACAAAGCATCAAGAACTAGCTAGTTCAGCCCCATGACATACTGAGAGTTGCTTATGTACTTTGATGGAGGTCTTGCTGCTTTGGCCCAGACGCTTATTTTTGTGACTGGATAAGAAGTGAACGAATTTGATGGTATTTCAGATTGATTAGTTGTATGTTGTCTTGTAACTGCAGGAACTAACCGGCTTGAGAGTAAACTCTGTAGGTATCAAAAACTTATTGTTATTTAAATTGCGAGAAAGAAGTATTAGATTCAATATGTTGCCCCTGGTATGCAGCCGTAGCCATTCCTGAGTCTTTGGTCGCTCTCAGGTAGGAACTTTTAAACCTGGGAAAAGTTTTGGATTCTTGATAATCGTCTAGACGACGCATTTATGTGATAATAACGAGGGCAAGACAGCAACAAGCTACTAGCGTATCGATTTTAATGCATAGGGAGTGAGAGCATGAGTTGAGACCGTATGGTTGGTTATTTGATCAAGTAGTTTCAGTGTGCACCAGTGTTGCTTGAAGACGTTGAAATTGCACAGATGAAATACAATCAAGAATTCTGAAATGTATGAGGTAAGTTAAATGGGTAAAGCCAACTGGTTCATCGTCGTCGTCTTCATTTTTCACGATGAAAATATGTTTGTTGAACTATATAGTATTTGAGGTTAGCTATGACTTTCGTAAGTCCGTGAGTCATAACCTTTTATCCCCTCCTGGCGGTGCGGCCGTGTTCAGTTTCGACCTCTAGACCTCATGTGATAACCTCCTATGCCTTACCATCGCACCGCCTCGATGGGACAATATGGAATATGATGAGTCATAGTTGAGTACTCAGATGGAGTATGACCCTCATCACGTTGAGCGACCTATAAAGTTGATTATCGGTGTCTAATAATGTGAGTACTTTTCAAATTTATTTTAGTGGTGGGTGAAAATTTTTTATAGAACGAGACCCGTCGCTAACGTGAGTATTTTTCGGATTTATCCTAGTGGTTGGTGAAAAATTTTTATAGAGCTGGATCGGTCGCATTCAGAGTAGGAACTACTCTGTTCGAAAAGTAATGGGAACTGACGTGGTTGTTGGTGCAATTTGTATTAATAATTAAATTCAGATTTTGATGTATGATAAAAGATTAAAGTTAGGTGTTACGTTTATCTAACATTTTTACTAAGTGTCTAGGATTGAAAGGCTTAGGACATGTTACCAAGTTAAAATCCAGGTAGGTTGATATCTGATAGAAAGTCCAGTTGGATCTGCGAGGTTTGACAACTAGATGAAGCCCAAGTAGGTTGATACCTGGTAGGAAGTCCAGCGGGGTCCGGAGACCTGATAGCTGGCCGAAGTCCAGATGAGACATTTGGCAAGAAGACCTGGTGGGTCAAAGAAGTCAAGTAAAGACTGCAACTAGTTAGTGAACGTAAGTTACTGGATGGGAGAGATCTGGTAAGGACATGTCCCGATGAGACTATAAGCGTGATCCCGCTTAGAGTTATTTCGGAGGTCTAAGCTGAGATCATGACTAAATTCTGGTCTTGGGAAGACAAGATCTAATTAATAATCATTTTATTTTAACTATGCTAACTATGTTTTACGGGTTATAATTTATTTTATGGATTAATACTTTCTTTTGGGGTTAAAATGCAAAATTAAAGCTCGGATGATCAGTACTGTTCGAGACGCCTCAGATGGGACCTGAGACACCTCAATTTATACTGGAGGAGCCCTATATGGTTGATGGCGCCTTCGCACAGATAAGCAGTGAAGATCAGAATTCAGCGTTGAGGATGCCTCAGCTGGGAACCAACCAAGGCGTCTCAGATAGGACTTAGGGCGCCTTCGAGAGGATAACCTGCACAGTTTGTTATCGGATGAGATTTGCAAAGTGAGGCCCCTTAGTTGGGAACTATTCTAATCATTCTACCGCTTCGTTCTCCAACTGCTGCGACTTTGTGCTCAGATCGAGTAACTTATAAATTATTTAAACATAGCTTATTTTTTATTTTTTATTTTTTATTTTTTATACAGAAAAAAAATATTTTAATAAAAAAAAAAGAACGAACAAGTACTCTGTGCTTAGAGTAGAATGAGAGCTCGGATGCCCAAAGAGCTCCAACAAATGTATATACCCTTATAGTTATCTTTAAAAAAAATCCTGGTTCTTCACCCAGGACAATAGTATAGCGGCAAAGCACTTGTTTAATTTTTAAGACATTTAAGGATAAATCTTAGTTTCAGTAAATTAATAAATGATTTTTTTTTAATGGACAGTTGATATAAGAATATTGAATTAATGAGCCACCCTATGTGAATTAAGGGATTTTTTTTACTCCCTATCAATGCCACATTAAAAATATAAAAATTTATCATTTTCTCCCCATTAGAAAAAACATCTCTATAACTTTTTTTATAAACCTACATTATCCATTTTTATATCATTAATTACTCATCCCACCTATATTATTAATTTTGAGTTAAAGTTCAAGTTTAACATTTCATTACCGACCTTTGCATCCATAATTATTAAAAAAAAAATTAAGTTCAACTTTTTCATTCCACAAACTTCTCTAGAAACCTTCCATTCAACATGCCTTAAGATAGTTATCGGTCATTATCAAGTAACACACGGAAGTTAATTCAAAGCACTTTACTCATTAGCTTTTGACTAACTACATTTTTTCCCTGGATTAATTAATGCTAACCCGCGTGCTTAAAGCTAATACAAATAATTTTAATATATATCAACGTGAGAGAGCCGTGTAAGTAACTACATGTAATCAATCACTGAGAAAAAAAAAGAAGCCTGAAAATGATTAACTAAGAAATATCTTAGTGAGATGATTAACTAATAAAGTTGATTATGAATGAGATTAGAAAAGGATTAAATCCATAAAAAAATTTTATAGGATCAAATTGATTAATCATTTATTTTACTATATTATTAAGAATCTGACCTCAATACTAACTAATTTCTAATTAATTTGGTGAAGCCTATG
>JBAMIB010352388.1:0-11012 GCA_037177415.1 Kaempferia rotunda | reverse complement strand
ATATATAATTATAATAATTATATGCCGCGGATGAGTTCCGCGCCATATACATTAATATATTTTTTATTTTTTATTAATCCAGATTATATTTAGTTCATAAATTTATAAATTAGGAGATGATTTATTTTTTATTTTTTTATTAATTTTTTTTAATCCAGATTATATCTGGTTCATAAATTTATAAATTAGGAAATGATTTTAGATCAGACTAAGGTTGCAATTCGATCATAATTATTTACGGTCTATCGACGGGTTCACCCGCCTATGTAGGTTATAGTTTGGCTCCCAATGGGCGGCCGCTCAAAGACCGTCGGAGGTAGGAGGGTGGTCGAGTTGTATGTCGCCGAGGAGATTAATTTACGGATCAGGGGATGATCCACATCCTATTTGAGGCCGGATTTAGGTCACAATTATTTGCAGTCCATCGACGGGATCAACCGCACATGTAGTTTATAGTTTGGGTCCCGATCTAGCCGCTCGAAGGCCGTCAGAGGTAGGAGGATGGTTAGATTGTATGTCGCCGAGGGAGATTAATATATGTATTTAAAATTTAAAAAATTTTAATTAAAAAAAATGAAAAAGATGAAGTGTTGCGGGCATAGCATTACTGTATATAATTAAATAACTTAATGATATTTATTGATGATGGGAGAGCATTGAATGGAAAATTGAGAATGAAAAGGAGAAAGGTGCCTCTATCATTCATTTGGAATGTTATTAGTAGAATGATTAATTTTATGTTTGACCACTCCGATTTGTTTGATTGTTCTAGCGGATAGCATTGCATAAATATTCTTGAAATTTTCTCCCTTAGTTTGGCTTCCAGCGACTTGAGTTGAGTTGGCTCACTGAGTCAACAGAAGATAAAAAGCCCTTATTTTCCAACAATAAGGGAGTTTTTTACGAGGTTCTTGACTATACAAGGTTCAAAACATAAATGACAATCTACATCAAGGAAAATAGGAAAATCTAAACACAGGAATGTAACATCCTAATGAAACTGTTTTCTTCATTACCTTTTGTTTACTGAAGACTGCTTGAATCCTCATTCTTGTTTCCATTACTTGGAACTGTCTAATATTGGTAGCTCTAGTCGCTCTTATGTAACACAAGAATCCTTTCTTCTTGATTACCTTGAGTTTACTGAAACATCTTTGAATTCCTAATTCTTGTTTGCATTGATTGACTCCTAATGTAGATGCACACACTCACTTTAGATAAAGCTATAAAGACATTATACAAAAGATAATGAAATATCTTGAGTTCTTGATCTCGTTAGCATTTACAAAAGACAAAACTAAAGAGAATCCAATTCAAGAAGATCCAAATGAGGCTCTACTCAATTGCAAAGGATTGTTATGGATATGGTGAAAGGTTTGACCCTATGAATCTCTTCTTGAATTGAAAATGGTCACACGATTATGGAGGCACATAGCGGTCAAGACCAAAAAAAGGGGCTACTCCATTATATCTTCTGGGATCAAACAATAACTAGCCTTAAAATGTCTTTTGCTTATTACCTTCTGTTTGGAGAAGCATCTTTTGTGTTCTCAGTCGTTCTTTGCATCGGCGTCGCCCTTCATGGAGCCAAAAAGACGAATCTTTTTCACTTCTCGTTCGATGCGTTTCTGATTAGAAGAAAAAGGTGCGATTTTTACTGGATTATTTGCGTCCGCGGCTGCGACAATGGCTTCCTCACCGGCAAGAGAAGGAGCCTTCGACTTTCTATGATCGGTGGTGCCGTGGGGCAGCCCGTGCTCCGTCGGGATCGGCTCGTGCATTCTCGTCCACAGTTCGCGTTCCCTGCTGTGGATTCGCCTCTGCTCAGCCGCCATGGGTTTGCTGCCTTCGTTAGATGAAGGACTTTTTGAGCTGGGAGCTTTCATCTTCTTCTGTGGATTCACTGCCTCCGTGGGAGTGCGAAGCTTGTTATTGGAATCATTCGCTCCGTGAACCTTCTCCTTCTGAGATATCAAGGCGGCCCGCTCGAGCATGTCTTTTGCCTTCGTTCTGGCAATTATGGCATCCTTCACCTTCCTCTCGGCTTCCACCCTGGCACACGCCGCAGCTGTCTTCATCGAAGCGACCGAGAGCTTTGACGCGGCAAGAAGTGCTTTTGCGGATTCGGTGTCGATCGTCCTCGTCTCCGCCTCCGGGGCCTCGATCGGGACCTCTCCGGCAGGGTAGTAGGAGAAAGAGTCGGGATTGCAGCAGCAAGGGCAGAGGAAGCGGGAGGTCAGATTGGGGTTGGGGAGGCAGGAGATGTGGGAGACGGAGGGGCACTGAGAGCAATGCGCGATGGCTGGCGCTGGGACGGAATCGAGTACGGCGAAGCAAATGAAGCAGAAGGAGCCGGCGTGGGACATGAGGAAGCAGGACGTGCAGAAGCGGCGGACGCCTCCGCGGTAGCGAATGTGGTGGAGGGGCCAGGGGTGGGCGGCATCGCATCCGTCGCCCTCGCAGCGCTTATCGGGTTTACACCTCGTTGTGGTCGCCGTCGTCGTCATGGCCGCGGCCGCATGGAGGAGGGAGAGCGTCGTTAGGGTTTGCGTGGGGAAGGAGGAGATTGGGGAAGGAAGGAGGCGAAGCGGATAGCGGATTCGGTACGATCGGACGGATCCGACAAAAGGGGTGTGGAAAATTACTATATTAGTCAATGGAATATCCAAGATTTATCTAGATTTTTTTCTATTATTTACTCGGAAACAAATATTGGGGAAATTCCATTTAACCCCTTGTAAACTTCCTAATTTCAAATTGTCAAACTTAGGATTGTATTATTCATTCGATGAAAATAAGGGACCTTTTTCTATTTTTATTCGATAATCTTTGACCACCTTAATCAACGGCCCAGCTTCGTCGTACGGATATCTCTCCTCTGATTAGTCGCACTGGGACATCCCCTTCCGAATCCGCCGTCCGTCTTGTCATCTCGACCGTCTGTTCGAGATCGTACGGGAGAGATTCTCGAGCTGACTCTGAACACCACGACTTCCTCGCGTACGAACCTGAGTCTTCGTCCAATCTCTGCTCCAGACCAAACCCTAACCCTAATTTAACCCCCAATCCAGATCGAAACCCAAACCCAAACCTTCTTCCCCGCTCGATCGATCGATCGATCATCGATCCAATTCGTGGAAGGAGGAGAGAGAGAGATCAGAGAGAGAGGAGAGAGTAGAAAAGGGATGTCGACCGCTGAAGCAGCAGAGCTGAAGCGTGCCGTCTCCGAGGACGAAGACTTCGACGACGATGGCGACGGCGACAGTGAAGACCTTGACGATGGCACTGACGGAAGGAACGCTCATGTGAATCAGACCCAGACCGCTCCGCTGGTCGGCTATCCGAACGCATGTGCGACACCCGTCCACGCTCCGGATCCTATCCGTAGCGTCGATCCCGCCGCAGCTCCCCTTAATGGCGCGATACCTATTCAAGTCGTCTCCTTCCCCGCCGCATCCTCCGGTTCTCCCCTGTTCACGGCCTCGCCCTCTATCCCCATCCCCGTTTCCTCGGCCGACATCAGCAGGCCCCTCGCCATAGTCACCTTCGATGAGTCCCGCCGTCTCTTCCAGCGGCTTTGGACTGACGAAGAGGAGATCAAAATCCTGCAGGGTTTCCTCGAGTTCACATCAAGGCGGGGAACCACCTTCGCCTCTCACCAGTATGACACTGGCCCATTCTACGAGGAGATCAAGAAGGAACTACATTTCGAGTTCACCAAGAACCAGCTCATCGAGAAACTTCGCCGGCTGAAGAAGAAGTACCGGAACTGTGTCAACCGGATGCGATCCGCGGGGAAAGACTTCGCCTTTAAGAGTGCTCACGAACGGGCCATCTATGATATCGCCCGTAACATCTGGAGTGCCATAGCAAAGAGGGCGCAGGAGAGCGATGGCGAAGACCTCAATAACCCGAAGAGCACTCTATCAAATGAGATATTTACGGTTCCCGTCAATGAGGGTTCTTTCGGATCTGATAGAAGAATGCCAAGATTGAGAAGGCGTGGAGGAGGGAGAGCGCCGGAAGAGGCTGTTGCGACTGTTGTGGCACCCGTAGGAGGAACTGTCGCAGAGAACACCGCTCCGGTGAACGTGATGACTGCACCAGTGGTTTCATCAGTGTCTGCGCCGGCTCCGAGCGCCATTGAGGCGACGGTCAAGAGTTGTCTTTCACCTTTGTTTAAGGAGTTGATTAATTCTGCCAATGGGGGGGCATTTGCTCCAGGTTTTGGTGGGGCACCGCCATTGAACCTGCTTCCCATGAGTCTTGGAGGTAGTTCTTTGGTGGGCTCAAGGGTGCCTGTGGATGACCATTGGAGAAGGCAGCAGATTCTGGAGCTGGAGGTTTACTTGAAGCGGATAGAACTAGTAACAGACCATGTCAAATCAGTGTTGGAGGAGCTCAAGTCTTCATCCAGCTGATTACAGGTTCTTATGCTTCCATGCTGCAAATCTGCGGCATGGTTACCGGCTCGGCTACAAGGTTCTTATGCTTCCGGATCATGTGATTGTGTTCCTGTTCATGCTCATCTGGATAGTACTAACCGTAGTTGGATTTTGGGCTTACTATGCTTTCACCCATTGTAATAATTTCTACTTTTTCTTCTTTAGCTGTCTCCCACCTCTTGAACATTCCAAAGGAGAAATGTCCCACATGGAAGGCATCTTTGCTTTTACGGCAAAACTGGGGTCATCGTGCTCCCTTAGACATTACACTAGTGGTAGCCTTTTGACTCCTGCACTACGGTGCATGTTGTTCGTGCGATCTAATAGTTTTCCTTTTGGAATCGCTTGTTATTGCTGGTCAGGCTTATTTGCAAAATAGATTTTGTGATTGGACAAAGACAATTTTTTCACTTATGTTAAGTTGTTATTTACTTAATGATTGTTGCTAGGGCTTCAGAAGATATCATCAGTGTGGGTAAGTGGTTATGTTTGAAATGTTTCCGTATGGAGCCCAAATTTCTGATTCTTCATTATGTTTAAAGTGTTAGCTTATCTTGATGGTTAAGATGGTAGTACAAGGTAAAACATGAGAGATCTAAACTGTTGTTTGATGCTGATAGATTTTCTTGATGTTCTGGAGAATTGTTTTATGAAATGTAAAATTCTAGAAGAATAATTGTTAGCGTTGATGATCCGATTTTCTTCATGTCATCCCTTTTAATACCTTATAAATTTAAGTCGTCCTTGTTTTTATTGGCAGCACATGAAAATTATAGATTATAGCTTTTAGTATACATATTTAAGTTTGGTATAGGATAAATATTTGTAAATTAAGGTCTTTAAAGAGTTCAGTTCTTGTTCATGGCTGTTCTTGAGTTAAGATTTTATACATGTATATGTCCATATGTTGGAAAAGAGAAACATGGGACTCTTTGTGATGTTATAATATCAAAAAAACTGTGTTAGTATTTTGGTCTTTTCTGTTAGTGTAAACTATTTAGAAGCAGGTTGGCACTATTAACCTTGTGTCTAGTTCTTGTGTTAAAGTCAATCTGCATCAAGCTTGAGAAAGCAAAGTAAAGGCTAATGGAATAGTGGCATCATTACCTGAGGGGAGTGGTATGACACATTTTACTCAGTAGCATTGCATTGTTGAATATTGATTGATTTTGGTAGTTTGATTGCATGATGTTATGTACCATTTTTAAAGTCCTCTCCGTGGCAATTTGATAGAAGATTCTTTTAGCACTGAAGTACGGCACATCCAATCAAGCTCTCATTTCTTTTTGTGACAGATCTTTCCATGCAGGCTTGGTTTTTAACATTTTCTAAGTTAGTTGCCAAGACATTTATATTACCAATTTCTGTACAGAATTGAGATTGAGTGAGAATTCTATTGATAGAGTTGCATTATTATGTCCCCAGTTTATCGGTATTGAGCCATAGTAATGAACTATTGGTTAGCATAACCTGTTAATGCTGCTCTTATATACCTGCATTGTCTTCGTGCATCTAATTTTGTTAACGATTCTGTTCTTATGATGATTAAGATTAAACATTTACCATGCCAGTAGCCATATTGATGCCTTTAATTGCTACATTCATTGGGTTAATCACAGCACTTTTTCTGATGATAGCAGAATTTAATGGTCATGCCAAATTCAAACATGAGTAACATCTTGATTAACCAACTTGGTGCGATCCTACATCGGAGTCGCATTGATTTACATTTTAGTTACATTCCCTTATTGCTCTAGTGAACCACATATAATAGTCTGTCTATTCAAGCATCCATCAACCCTCCATATAATGGTCTATTCAATCCTGCCTATCCCAACAAAATGACAAAGTAAAGATGACAAAGATCCATGTGGCAACCACTGATTGATTCTGAAAGCTCACCAAATCAGATGCTCTAGAATGCACACAACAATCAGTGTTGCATCTCTTTCTTAAAGCAAATTCTGATTCTACCTTGTCAATTCAAGGACCAGCTAGACTCTTCTTTATAAGGTATATCTAACCACCGCCAATTCAGATGATTCCTCTGATTTCTTTCCCTAGAAAACAATAGTACCCTAAAACAATTGCTCATTTAAACCATTTTCGGTTTTCGGATTGAGCTGGGTTATGCCCAGTGTCAGGAATTCTTCACAAGAGTTTTGCCACATAGAACCAGTAGATGTTTCCAATGCAACTGTTTGCCTTATTAGGGATAAATTAGTTGTACAAATCACATCCCCAATTGAATCATTCAAACTGTTCTCGCATTATCAGATTGAACGTGTTATGTTCAGTTGAATCATTTCACAAGAACAATTTCACATACAAGCAGTAGATGTTTCGAATGCAACTGTGTCTTATTTGGAATAAGTAGTTGTAGAATCACATCAACAATTAACAGGCAATATCATTAAAGTAAAAGACAAATGTCAATCCATCAACATTCATACAAATGCAGATCACAAAGTTGACAACTAGGCACTAAATTTGCCACCATGGCTCCATCACCATCTTCATCACTCTGCATCATGCTCTGCACACTTACCATGAACATGAACTCAAATTTCATCTCTTTCATCAGTTCATAAAATAATAGGAAATTTGATAAAGATATTTTGACACCTGAGAGAATATATTGAAATTGGTTTATTTGGTGATGGCATAGATTGCATAGATGATCCCTGGGAGGTAGCCAAGCAGTGTCAGCAAAAGGCTAAGCCAAAACTCCACCTGTTTAGCATCAAAGTGTTTGTTGAAAACAAAAGATCCAAAATTCAAAATTTAACTCTTCAGCTAACAAAAAGAATTTATATTTGTTATTTTTCATGATTGATTTACCTTGCAGCCAAACTTTAGGAAGACCCCGAGAGGAGGAAGGATGATGGCTACCAGTATATCTATGCAAGTGGCAGTCCCCATTCCTGGCCTCAGAATTACGGAACTCAAGCTACCAAAATTAAGGTTTGTGTTTCTGATCTCTTGCAATGGAAGGTATAGAGTTTGCTGATGTTATATAGAGGCCTCCTGTAACTTTAGGGACAAAGTTCAACAGTAACAGTTTGTAGGTCAGATCTTTATTAAGAAAAGGCTTGTGCAGTTGTGCTTGGCTTCATGTGGTATTGTGGCTGTGCTGGATTGACAGTGATGGGATATTAGTGATAAGAATAAGCTTATTTCTATATAATATACATATGCAATATTATTGCATTAAAATATATTAATTATGGTGGTAAAAAGTGATTCGTTCATTCTTGCACCTCCGTCAGTCTGTCCTAGATCAACACAGAAAAGATAAATTACGGATGATAATACCACAATGAAATTAGGTGGGGGTAGTTTTGGATGTTGTTGAGTAGGGGAAGATGTTTGGCTATCCATCTTCAAAATTTTAGTTGGATTAAGCATTGCATTGGTAGACTGTTATATACATAACTTTTGCATTAAATTTAAATAATAGACTTTATCCATTCTTAGCTTGTAGTATCGAACTTGAACTCCTTTTTTGCTCTATCAATGAGATGACTCCGTACTTGACAGGTGGGATGCTTGTGATGATTGAGAGAGAAAAAAACAAGGTCATGGGTGCTCATGTGACTTAAGATTGCTTGTTCTTTTATTGGACCACATGTTTTAATACTGGACATAATTTAACCAAACAAATATGTCAAAGAAAGAAAGGGATGAAACTTTTTTTTAAATAAGAACAGATTTTTTTTTTTTCTTTCCTAATTGTTTGCCATTATCCTAGGACAATAAAATGAAAAACTATATCATGTAAGCATTTTATTCATTTAGAAATCGTGACAATAAATTTAGTATTTAGTGACATTTAAAATGCCAAATTTATATCTTATACTTATTTATTATCACATAACTCAATTTTTTGAATTTGTCTATCCTTCAATACTTTTTACAAATGCTTTGATATTTGTGAATAAGTATGATATTTGGTTTGATAAGATATTCTTTATCTTTATTCAATAATATAAAAGTGTATTAAAAAAATATATATATATATATATATATGTATGTATTATTTATAATTATAAATTATTTTGAAGTAATTTTTAGTGTTTCAATATAAAATTTATATTTTTTTAAACATTTTTTAGGTTGAAAGATAAAAAATGAAATTCAAATCTACTTTCAAGATATTAATTTCATTATAAAAATTATTTAGGCTGATTAAAATTATTATATTTTAATATTTTAAACTCATTATATTTTATTTTTACTATGATCTAATATTTATTGAATTGAATTTTCATCAAATTAAGTTAATTTTCAATTGAAATTTAAATATAATGAATATAATTGAACAAACTTTCAATTAAAAATGAAAGAACATCATTCTAAATTTTTAGTAAAACATTCAATCACAATAAATAATTAACATGTTCAACATATAGTGAAATACACATTGAAAAACAAAAGAATGTTATAAGTAACAAAACAACTAACATGTTAAATGAAATACTTAAATTCAAAATAGGTAACAACTAGCAAGTAAATATATTAAAATGAAAATCAAGAAGATAAATAGTAGAAAAACAAAAGAATGTTATTCTAACGGCCGCATCTAGACTGAATAAGCCATCTATTTGGCATCTAAGACCGCGCATAAAGAATGACGTCTATTTTGAATACTAGTGATTTTATTTTGTTAGCATTCATCAGAAAATTTATAAATAATTTATTGTCTAATTCACTAACTTGTCTAATATCTTATTTAAAAATATAAAATTTCTTATTTATTTGTTTTTATAATTTTAAGTAATTGGTAATATCTTAAAATTAATAAATTAAACTATATATTATTTTTTTATATTTTAAGATAATATATCTCAGTTTGAATAAAAAAATTGAGTTCCATACAATTTTTAATAAATAAATTCCTTTTTTTTTTCTCAATTATAATTGGAGTACGCATGTGATTATATGTAAACAGCCCAGCAATTATTTTGATTCAATTTAGACGGTTTAAAAATTTATATTCGAACTCTTCTCCTCCAACCAACGTGCCGGAAGAGGTAACTTACCGGTCACAATGACTAGATTCGGGTAATAGCTTTAAGTATAATCACCGCGCCTATTAATAGGCAATTATAGTTATAGCGGTAGATGAATCAAACATTTATGATTAAATTTGATGTTCGATTTGGTAAAAATTTATTTATGTTCGTTTAATATATACAAGATTTAACAGCTCGTTAACTTAAATAAATAAACTTGAACAGCTCATTAACTTAAATATATATGTGTTCGGCTCTTTAATGAACATCGTACGTGATCCATGTTTATTAATAAATTCTTATCAACATGCTAAATAAATAAAATAACATAAAATAAATAAAAAAGTTTGAATTATTAACCGATCAAACAAATAAAAATTTAAACAATCAAATAAGTTTAAATTGAAAGCTCGATACTATCTAAACGAATCAAGCTCAAACCAAGTTCGAACCAAATTTAAGCTAAGCTTGAATTAAGAGCTTGATAACATCTAAACGAACCAAGCTTCAAACAAGCTCAAGCTTGTAAAAAATAAACCAAACCAAATTTAAATAATCATTTCAAAAGTTTAATTCATTTTAAGCTCAGTTCAGCTCGATTCAATTACCTTATCAAATAAATTTAAACATCTTAAAATTCAGCTTGACTTGACTTATTTACCGCCCTTGTTATACCGGTGTTTTTATTTTCACGATTTTTGACAGTTTCAGAAACTTTCGGTCCTTTTTTTTATCGAATAAAGCAAGGCGGTGATAACACAGCTGTCCATTAGCTGGAGACGTCTCGCGTGCGTCAGCCATGGCAGCCCTGTACATCCATCCAATACAAAACTCTTTTTAATACAGGTCTAGTGTCTCGAGAAGAGTATTATAATACACAACCTTTCTTATAAAAGAATATTTTTGAAACTCCAATGAGTAATTTCCAGATCACACAGCATCTGTTTTTTTTTTTATTGAATATGAATGACTCATCATATTGAGTGAATCCCATTAATTACTATTCTATTGGAGAAAAAAAAAATGATATTAGGCACCCCTCAAATGGTTCAATATTATGAGTCTCACAATTAGATATAAAATTATAAATACATAAATCATAATAAAAGGTTTTTTTTTTACCATAACAAAGTGACACTTTACCTGAAGTACACCCATTAATTACTATTGTAGTGTGATTATTAGGATTGAGTATTCCATCAAAGATCGAACTGAACACATTAAAAATCTAACAAATTAAAAATTTTTTAAACCAATCGAATTGTCCTAAAAAATTGAATCAATCGGACTGATAAAATATCGATTAATTCAATTTTTTATAAGATTAATCAAAATTTTAAAACCTTATTTGACACTCACCAAAAAAAAAAGAGATTTTATTTAATTAATTATATTTTCAAATTAAATTATTTGATTTAACTAAAGAGCAATAATAATACGCACATAGAAAAATCTTAAAGAAAAGCTCAGGAACAGACGTATAAATTCATGACACACCATTTCATTTTTGATGGGCTCCATGACAATATGAATCTATCATTGAGATTTTGTT